>JASAMX010033791.1:0-12218 GCA_030248175.1 Microlaimidae sp. YZB2_3
TTCTATTCTCAGTGAAAGGAAAAATTCTTATTAAAAATAAATGAATTGTTCCTTCAATTTTTAAATCTTAGTAGTATAAAAATAGTGAGTTATTTGACAAAAAAAATTTTATATAAATTATAAACCACTTTTATCCAAAACTTAATATACATAAAAAGTAAAATTTAACTATAAATTATCTTTGATTATTTGCTTGTTTTCTAAATACATCAAACAATTCTATAAATATTAAAAATTCTTTAAAGGTATGCTCTTGCATACCTTGTTGCACTACCCTGATCCATCTGTGGTTCGCCACAACAACAGTTGCTTCTCCTGGATTGCTTGATTGCTACTACTGGTGCTTTACTCCTAATTTTTTAGTAGCAAAACCAAAATTTGAATTGCTTTTTTAAAATTAATTGCCTATCAATTTTGTTTTTTACTTTTTGCTTTCTCAAATTAATAATTATTATATTTCTTATTATTATTTTCAATCAACAATCGTTAAAAATAAATTATGCAAATTGAATACTAATTTACTATTAAAGGATTAATCCGCGGGTGTTTAATCCAAGCCAGTAACTTGTTCGACTTTGCGTAAAATTAACAAAATACAGACCTTAACGCATAACAAAAACTGTTGTTTGTTTTCTTTAAGCATGATTTGGTTTTTTTACAATTTTTTATAATGTATTATTTTGGCGTATTTTAATATTATGATTGTCATTTAATTCCAATTTTTATTTTAATATCCCACCAATATTTTTTTTAAACTCTTTTTTTTTAAAGCTGAAGCGGGCCGGCCACTGGATATTCCAGTTATTACCACCTACCACCCTATATCAGCACTGTTGTTGATGTAGAATGTTAGTCAAAGCCCCACCTCTATTAGAGGATTTTAGGGATTAGATGTGAGGTTATATTTAATAAGTACAGAGAGAACAATAAAAAATAATAAAAATAAAAAAAAATATAATGAAAAGGGCTAGTAAGCAAAAGTAAGTAGAGTTTACCGGTTTTTTAAGGTTGGAGGAATTTTTAAAGGTTTAAAGGTTTATTTAAGGGTTTAAAGGTTTAAAGGTTTAAAGGGTATAAAGATTTTAAAGGTTATAAAAGTATTGAAAGTTTTTTTTTAACCTTATTCCAGTCTGTTTATTTGTTTGAGAAATTGTATTGTCTTTCGGCATTCAGTGGCAGATTTAAATAATGTTTGTTTTAATGTTATTGTTGAGTTAGGCCACATAATTATTTTTTTAAAAAGATAAACTTTTATTTTAATTATTTTTGTCTGTAAACATTATTTTTCACAAACCACTGCTTGTTTTTTACATGTATTAGAATAAACTTATAAAATAAATATTTTTTTAAAAATATTTTGCTAGTTCAAAACTATTTGTATAATTATTTAATAATGTAAAAATTTATACAACAAATTATAAAAATAACTTAGTAGTTTATTCTAATTGTTACATAAATATAATCGCCCTCGCTGATGACGCGCAACTATTATGCTTATTTGTACATTACGGGTTTGAGGAAGTACAGAAATACGTGATTTTTATGTTTTTTTAGTTTTATTATTTTGTTTGACTGCAAATTTAGGTATGCTTAGCTAACTAACTTAATATTTTTCTGTTTGCTGATGACGTGCAACTATTAGGCTTATTTCTACATTACGGGTTCAGGGAAGCACAGAAATACGTGATTTTTAGGTTGTTTTAGTTTTATTATTTTGTTTGACTGTAAATTTAGGTATGCTTAGCTAACTAACTTAATATTTTTCTGTTTGCTGATGACGTGCAACTATTATGCTTATTTGTACATTACGGGTTTGGGGAAGCACAAAAATACGTGATTTTTATGTTGTTTTAGTTTTATTATTTTGTTTGACTGCAAATTTAGGAATGCTTAACTAACTAATTTAATATTTTTCTGTTTGCTATTAAAATTTCGCATTGCTCTTTAGGATCAGCTATTAGTATGCCTTGTTGACGTAGTAATGGGACGATTACACTGTTGTCCTTTTTTAGGTGTCTGACAACTTAAATAGCTTATTACTGTCATTTGATTTAAGCATCTTTTTTTCTTTGTTTTCGAGAAATTTGTTAACTTTATTTTTATAATCGCGATTTAGTTTGTTATATTCCATTTTTTGGCCGGATAATGGCGATTTTTCTATAACCTCCTCTTTGCCGCTTCAGTATTTGAATATTTTGGGGATATTTTAGTTTTTAATCTGTGTTTGTTTTTTTTTGGTACAAAGATTGCCTTATATATATATTTTAACAATTTACCAGTGGGTTTGGACTGAGGAACTACTTTGGAATGGAATAAACGGTGAAAATTTATGTAGCTAAAATATTTTTCATTGCATTCCAGTCAGCCCGCTTAAAATCTCTGTAACAATATTCTTTCTGGTTTGTAGGAAAACTTCCTTTAATGTTAAAGTCTACACTGGAGTGGTCACTTTTAAATAGCGGCTGGCAAACAGTTGTGTTAAAAATAAGGATGTTTTCATAGCAAAAAACGAGGTCAAGAAACTTAGGCCCTCTCGTCGTTTCCTCTACATATTAAGAGATTGATTCTTGAGAAAAAGATTTTGTGAAAATACTGGACAAATAACTGCTTGCTAAAAAGTTATTTTTTCAAAAATTTTCGACAATACTAAAGTCACCACATAAAATAAAACAAGTGGTAAACTATAATCAGTTAAAAAAATTTAATGCTTTACAAAACAATTCGGAGTATGCAATGGTACTGTTAGGGGGCCGATAAAAGCAAACAAATTTGCTTGATATGTCACCTAGGAAGTCAATCGCTACCAGTTCGAGGGAAATACAACGGTCAGGTAGGTTTACTCTTTTAGTTTTTATTTCTTTTTTTTTTTGGAAAAAGCGCGACGCTGCCCCCTGATTTTTGTGACCTGTCTTTCCTATACACATTTTAATTCGCCTCATTTGCACCTATCATAGCATTTGTTATTTCTTCATGCAGCCCGGTTACTGAAAAAAGTAAAAAGTCATAATTTTTGGAAGACAACAAAGAATTTAAAAGATTACAATTATTTATAGTACACACACTACGTACATTAGAATATTTACATGTAAAATTGTTTTGATAATTTTGAGCCCTTTCCCGCTAAGATTTTAAATAGTCAGAGCCTTGGCCTTGGTTAAATCGCTAACCTTTATCACGCTGTTCAAAACATATTGTTCTAAAAGGAAGGAATCTAGCGGGAATAAAAGGACACCAAGCGCATAAAGAGACGCCGTCATTTATGTCTAATAACGCGCCCCCGCTTTTCTAATAACCCTCCCGCGCGGCATTTTTTAGCCATAGTCGCACCTGCATTTTTAAGCCCTGTTTTGCAGCTGCTCCTCCCACAATATATCCCACGTAGCTAAACATATATGACGTAATCACAAATACTATATGACATTTCAAAGCTATTAAAATACTGAGATGATCTTTTTCAAAAACGTATTTAATAACTGAAAAATGACCTTGCTGTTTTCTTACAGCATAACTAATGTTATTTATAACATTTTGTTTTAACTGTCAAGTAGCGTTATATGCCTTTAGTCGGGTATGGGGTCTTTAAAGCCACAAGCAGGGATATTGGAGCCATCTGAAATTTTTTGGGAACTTGGAGCCGCGAACAATGGGAACTTGGAGCCTTTCAGAAAAGTTTAGTTCGGGCTTAAATTTAGGTTTTGATTAGGCTTAAGTACACGTTTTAGCGATTTTTATTTTTTTTCCAAGTTCCCAACTTAGGGCTCCTAGTTTCCAGAAAAGTTGGAAAACATAATCTTTGTTTTCATCTTCTTCTCAGACAGTATTTCCTTAAGTTGGAAATAAACCTGAGCCCGAGAAGGGACTATTTCGTTTTTTGCGGCATCTGCATATAATTTTGGCAATTGGGCAGGAGTGTCTATTGTTTTAACTAGATTTTCCATTTTGCTTAGAAACACGGACATATCACTTTGGATTTGTTTTTCAAAAGTTTGTTAATAGTGACTGCGGTTGTTTGTATTTTGTAGGTTTTTTGTTCTGGCGCAGCTCCATGTTTGGATGAAGTAGAAAATTTCCTGGGAGAATATCATTCACGCGGAAGTATGCACATGTCTTTAGTGCAGAAAAATCGAATTAGGTTTTTGGGCAATTCAAATAGGCTTTTTGTTAATGACAAACTTGAGAGGCCCATATACTTAAAATGGTATATATCACCGCAATTATAGCACTCTAGGCGCAAAACATATAAATGGGTTTAGTGCAGTACGCACAGGTTCTTCGCGTGGAGACCCTGGGTTACAGTGCATGTAAAAGTGTCCGACGTATAAGAGTTGGTCATTTTGCAATTAACGGATTTTGGAATTCAATAAGTCTTTTTTGGGCATTAATGGCAATAGAAAATAAACACGGTAATTGAAACCAATATGAACAAATGAGTTGAAATGGAAGGGAAACGTTTGTGGATGATTATTCATGAGGGCTACGAAAGAGCACCTCTGAACATGTAAGGGCAAAAGGTCCTGACCAATTTCAGTGAGGGCTAGGAAAGCACATCCCACCACAAAAGGAAAAAAATTGATGGTATTACTGCAGTATAATACCTCCAGCGAGATAAGGAAAATCTTGCAATCACATATATGTATTTATTTAAGGCGGATATGGATATGACTATGGCGACTGGCGTTTATCAGCCGTTTTCAAGATATTAAAGAGAGAGTCCGGGAAGCTTCATACAAAATCGACTTTTTTACTATTTTTACTTTTAATTTTAAGCGTATTTGCGTTTATATCATGCGTTTTTTTGGTTATCAAATAAAAATATGTACTTACGTACAGTTTTTAATGCTTATAAAACGTAACTGTAAAGGATCAGACTACCATGAGGGGGCCGTAAAATAAACCTATCCAGTAAAAGGTATTAATCCATTTGTAAATTAGTTTATGATATTCATAGACAAATGTATGGACGCTTAACTAATAAATAAAAATAAAATGGAATTTTTTATGGCAGGGAAGTTCGCCCCGCTGGCTCTCGCTTTTATGTGGTGTTTAAGCAAAAATGACAAATAAGTATTTTTGAAAATAGCTAAAAACTAATGAAATATGAATTTTCTAATTAGTTTTGATGTTAAAATATATTTGATTTTAATTAAAATACGTTTTTTATTAAAAAAACTTTAGCATGCGTTTGCGCCTGGCTCTCGCGCCGGTCTTCTGACTTCTATTGATTCACTCGTTTTTCCAATAACCCTAATTACGACGTTTTCAAAGCGTCCCTTTAAGAAATAAGGCGGCTAAAACAGGAAAGCCAGCAATTCTAAGAGACAGCTGAGAGCCAGTATGCGTTTGCGCCGGTTCTTGCGCCGGTCTTCCGACCCCATTTCATTCGCTCCTTTTTCCTATAACCCTAAGTTCTACGTTTTCAAGCGTTCTTTTTCATGACAAAATAAGAAAGCCAGCGATTTTCAATGGGGAGCCAGCTTAGAGCCAGCAAATGAAAATAGACTTCTAATACTGCATACCAAAAGCCTACAGCGGAGTATTTTTGAAACACTATAAAGAATTTTAGACATTGTTAAGATACACAAATTTTATGTTAAACTTAAAGATTAGTAGAGGTTTAAAGTTTTTTTATAGTGGCCGAAATTAAGGCGCAAGCCATTAACGTCGGCCACCTAGAAAAAACTGGCTATAACTATTGCCAAAACCAACAATAAAATTTTTTAAATGTTTTGAATTTATCCTTAGGTATTGTTTTTAAAACATATAACGTTAAAACATACAAAAAACTTTTTCCTATTTTATCATGAAAAAGAACGCTTTGAAAACGTAAAACTTAGGGTTATAGGAAAAACAACCGAATGAAATAGGGTCGGAAGACCGGCGCCAGAACCCGCGCAAATGCATGCTGGCTCTCAGCTGGCTCCCGGAATTGCTGGCTTTCCTGTTTTAGCCGCCCTATTTATTAAAGGGAACGCTTTAAAACGTTGTAATTAGGGTTATAGGAAAACGAGTGAATTAAATGGGGTTTGAACACCCGCGCGAGAGCCAGCGCGAACGCATGCTAAAGTTTTTTAATAAAAAACGTATTTTAATTAGAATCAAATATATTTTAACATCAAAACTAATTAGAAAATTCATATTTCATAAGTTTTTAGCTATTTTAATAAATACTTATTGTCATTTTTTATTAAAAACCGCATAAAAGCGAGAGCCAGCGGGAAAGCCAGCGGGAAGACCGGCACGAGACAAAAGCATGCCAACTTTCCTGCGGTTATTTTTTTTCAAAAAGTGTCTTGTTGTTTTTATAAGATCGCCAAGCAGGGTTTTTTCATCTCAGGCAAAAGTGATGATGGTTTTTTATAAGTATTGGAAAACACAACGTTAAATGAAAATTTATCATGAAAAAATTTTGCTTGATTTTTAGGTTTTGCTTAGGCTCAGGTTTTGCTGCTTAATTTTTTGTTTTCACTTGGGTTTAGGCTTTTGCTTAGGCGTAGATTTTGCTTAGGCTAAGTCTTTTGCTTAGTATTAGGTTCAGGTTTAGGCTTAGGTTCAGGCTTAAGGTTAGGTTTCGCTTAGGCTTTTGCCTGGGCTTAGATTTAGGGTTAGGTTTTCCTTAGGCTTAGGCTTAGGTTTTGCTTAGGTTTAGGTTTAGAAAAAATCTTTCTTAAGCTATGGTCAAAAATCGATAAAATTGCAGTTTGTAATTGTATGGGGGATTTTAACTCCCCCTTTAATATCTCGAGAACGGCTATCAACCGCTAATTATCAGGGTGATATTCAGATTGGGCACCATCAACAAATATTTTTATGCAAAATTTCAATTGCTGCATTAAATTGAATTTTAAAATTGATTTTTTAATTTTTATAGAAGTAGGTTAGTTTTCTGTCCATACAGGGATGTCCATGAGTTTGCAATAAACTTTAAATTAAAACAAAAAACTGCGGACAAATCCAAAGTTTAAATGTGTGTCCTTAAAAATCGATATTTTAAAAAGACTTCCTTCTAAAACCATGGTCGAAAATTGGTAAAAATCGCAATTTTGTATGGGGGATTTTGAACTCCTCCTTTAAAATCTCGAGAACGGCTATCAAGCGCCAATTATCATGGTGATTTTCAGATGCGGCACCGTCAATAACATATATTTTTGTGCAAAATTTTAGTGAACGTTGTGGAGGTGTTATACTGCACTTTTACAAAATTGATTTCTACAGCACACATTTTGTGGTAATTAAACAGCAAAAATTCGGACAGGGTGTTTTCATCAGAAAATTATGATTTAATATGACGGCTATTATCCTATATAAATTGAAATGCTGAATTAAAACGCATAAATATTTTTCCAAAAACAGTAATATTTGTAGCTAGGCTGCACAGGAACAGATTGACAGTGAAATAAATGTCGGGGAAAACAGTTTAGAGGCAAAAAAACGACATTCTAAAAAGAAAAATTATTAATATTCTGATCTTAAATCTAGATTCCTCCACAGCACTGTTGTCACCAAAACCCTATAATTAGAATGTGGATATGTTTTGTAATTCTAGATTGTTCATCTAGGTCCATGTTTCTTCATTTATTGATCTTTTTTTTTTTTGCTTAAAACTCCTCACCGCAGATACGGCCTTCGGCCTCCCGGTGCGCGATGACAGCCGCTCAAAGAAACTGCTAAATAACAGCAGAAATCTGTGCTTGGTTAATAATTGCTGGCAGATCAATTCCAAGTGCCATCTACGTCAACCGCGCGGGAAGCGTCCAAAACAACAAAATACTTTTTCAAATTATAAGCGATGAAAATTATTGTTAATTTTTATTTCAAAAATATAATATTGCAATTATTGCTTCCGTGGCATGAGGTAGCCGCCACACGGCACAACTATAATTAGCGAACGTTGGAAAATATTGTAACACAAATTTATTACTTATTTATTACTTTTTACTTTTTGACTTATTTCCATTTCGCTTCATGGCGTTACCAACTATAATTAAATAACGTGGGTAACAATAGCACCGCGGCACCGGCGTTGGTTAACTATAACTATTGATTTTAGTACGGTGAAAAGTTGTTATTATTGTCGATGTGAGCGTCAATGATAGTTGTTTTTGGAGGTCGGGTAGCGCCACACAACGATAGCTCCATGCTACGCGCAAACAAAGAAGAAAAACGAACCAATTTAAATCTCAGAAAAAAACACACGCGAGGGACCGCCACAGCGAGACAGCCGCACGCCATCGCCCCATCTTTAATAGAGAGCTTAATTGATTTTCATCTTCTTCTTATTGTTATTTTTTGTTTTCAAAAAAATAATCGGATCATCAATTATCAGTGCATAGCACGCACGGGAGCACCAACTATTTAGTTGGTATGTTTTGTTATTCATGTTCTCTTCTTCCCATTTGATTATTGTTATTTTCATTTCAAAATATATATGTGATTATGGTGGCATGAGAGCGCCACACGGCGATTGACTCCATGCCATATGGCACCAACTATAATAAATAACGGGGAAAGAAGATTTTCATCTTCTTCTATGCCATTTTTTTGTCAAAAAAAAAACAAACAGCACGGAGCGCCGCCGGCACCGTGCCACCTATAATTATAAGACAGGGTAATTTTTATAATTCATGTTTTTTTTATAATCATGTGTGGCGCGGGAGCGCCACAGGGCGATTTAGCCCCGTGGCGCCGCGCCAACCATTATTAGAGAACGTGGGTAAATTTTGAAATTAAGAACCTTCTTCTTCTTCTTCTTATTCTTCTTCTTATTATTATTATTATTCTAACGCTGCATCCTTAAAAGCAATATTCCTCATGCGTTACTGATTGATCAAAAATAAACATGGGCTCATTAAAAAAAGAAGGAATTACGCAACTTTCTTAGGAAGCATTTTTTTCATTTAGATCCTTGTTATCGATTTATTGATCAAAATAAAAACTCCCAACCGCACAATAACAGCCTTTTGGCAACAATAAAGATTGTACAGAGCAGACAACCAACATCCCCTCATAGAAACCGCACAAAAAATCAGACCGGTTTTAATTGGTGGCAGAAACGGAACCAGTTCCCAGCGCCATCTGCTTCAACCGCGCGGAAAACGGCGAAAACAACAGAGTACTTTTTTTAATTTTTGCATTACTGGTGACAAAATTAATTTAAAGTTTTATTTATTAAAAAATAATAATAAGCGTCAGTGGCACGGGAGCACCACGCGCCGGTAATCGTCGGCGGGGTGCCACACTGCAATTTAACCCACGGCACCGCACCAACTATACTTAAAGAACGTGAATAAATTTTGTAATTCATGTTCATCATCTTCTTTTTATTATTAATATTTTTACTTTAAAAATTATTATTGCAATCATTGGCGAACGGTATTGTGCCAACTATATTTAGAGAACATAGGTAAATTTTGTCTGGAGCGCAACTGCACCGCAATAACTATAATTAAACAACGTGGGTAAATTTTGTAATTTAAATTCATCTTCTTCTTCTTATTATTTTTTATTTAAAAAAGTATATCTCGGCAACGGAATGATTATAAACATATGTCATTGCGCAGCTAAAACTACAGTTTATTAGCTATTTTTTAATTTAATTCAAAAAAAGTGGTAGACTAGCATTGAAAAATGCTCTAAGAATAGAGCAGGAAAAAGGGGCAATTTTTGTGCTAGACTAGCCTTGAAAAATGCTCTAAGAATAGAGCAGGAAAAAAAGGCGATTTTTCCCTGTGAGTATGTTTAGACAGAAAAGATAAGCCTAAGCCTTAGCCTAAGCCTAAGCCTAAGCCTAAGCCTAAGCCTAAGCCTAAGCCTAAGCCTAAGCCTAAGCCTAAGCCTAAGCCTAAGCCTAAGCCTAAGCCTAAGCCTAAGCCTAAGCCTAAGCCTAAGCCTAAGCCTAAGCCTAAGCCATAAGCCTAAGCCTAAGCCTAAGCCTAAGCCTAAGCCTAAGCCTAAGCCTAAGCCTAAGCCTAAGCCTAAGCCTAAGCCTAAGCCTAAGCCTAAGCCTAAGCCTAAGCCTAAGCCTAAGCCTAAGCCTAAGCCTAAGCCTAAGCCATAAGCCTAAACCATAAGCCATAAGCCATAAGCCTAAGCCTAAGCCTAAGCCTAAGCCTAAGCCTAAGCCTAAGCCTAAGCCTAAGCCTAAGCCTAAGCCTAAGCCTAAGCCTAAGCCTAAGCCTAAGCCTAAGCCTAAGCCTAAGCCTAAGCCTAAGCCTAAGCCTAAGCCTAAGCCTAAGCCTAATTGATCAGAAATAAACATGGACTATTTGGAAAAGTCAGAGAATTGCCCATTATGCCATTTTTAGGAGCCATTTTTTCATTATCTACATTCAAAATTTAAATTATTGACAACAAAATTTTAATTTATATTAATAATTGAGCTTTATTATAAGTTTAAATTATTGCGCAGCTAAGACTATAATTTTTTTACATTTAATTTAAGAATTCAATTTATCAACAATTATTAAAAAAACTTAAGAAGGACGTAAAGTTTTAGGCATTGTAATGCGAATGAAAATTACATGTTCTATTAATAGTATTAAACTGTTAAAAGAGTATGTCTCGGCAACAGAATGATTATAACAGATGCCACTGTGCAGCTAAAACTATTCTATAGTTAGGTTATTATGGTATTAATTCCATTTAAAAAAGTGGTAGACTAGCCTTGAGCAATGCTCTAAGAATAAAGCAGGAAAAAGGGGCGATTTCTCCCCAGCGTATGCTTAGACAGAAAAGATGTGGACTAGTCAGAGATGGACATAATGTTGACCATAGGGAATTTGGATTTGGTTTGGACAGCTGCCCACTGAAAAAAATTTCTACCATATGATAATGATTTATTTATATATTGAAATAATCACAACACAGCACTGTTGCATTTTTTCTTTAGTCTAATGAAATGTTAATTAAAAAAAACATGCTTACAGCAAGCTTTGACAAGCGCGAAATCGCCACATTTTCAAATTTATAGTTGTTTCCTACACATAAAAATATAACCTTCTAATTGAAAAAGTGGCGATTTCGCGCTTGTCAAAGATTGTTGTGAGTATGTTTTTTTCAATTAACATTTCATCAGACAAAAGAAAAAAATGCAACAGTGTTGTGTGATTAGTTATACATATAAACAAATCATTATCATACGGTAGAATTTTTTTTAGTGGCCAGCTTTCCAAACAAAATGCAAATTTCTATGGTCCACATTATGTCCATTTTTGATTAGTCCACATCTTTTCTGTCTAAACATACACTTGGAGAAAAGTCGCCCCTTTTTTCCTGCTCTATTCTTAGAGAATTTTTCAAGGTTAGTTATTATATATTCTTAAATAACATCATATAACCCTTTTTTATCTCTTATTCTTTGCGCACTATTCTTGTAATCGTTCTTTTCTAATAGACAAAATGTTGGGAATACAATAACCCATTGTAGTCAAGGTGTCTCATTTGGGAAGGCAGTGTTTTACCAGCTTTTTAGCTGCTGCAATCGCAAATTATGATAACTCCTACCTGCCTCCCACCTACTTCCTATCTGCCTACTAGCTGCCTCCTACCTGCCTCCAATCTAAATTTAACTAGGTCCTCTTTTTAAGGCAGATTTAGCTGTCTTCTACTTGTCTTCTCACATGTATATGCATAGGAGGAAGTGTCTGCTTTTGCCACCTACCTATACCTTTAAGGCAGTTTTGTAGCCTGACTCTGACTTAAACCTGTATTCCACACGCCTTTAAGGCAAATTTTTAAGTCCCCAAACCTACCGGAGGCCGCTCACAGCACCTTCCTGAAAACCGGATAGAACAAGCCTTGAAATTATAAGTGTTTTTCAGATTAGCATTCTAAAGCATATCAAATGCTCCCTAAAATCTTCACTAGAAAGAAAATAAAAAAAAGAAACAACGGTAATTCAATCCAAATAAGTAAAATTTATCTATAGTTAGTTTTATTCTACTCTTTTAATGCTTCAAAAAGATTTTGTTTATATATAAGAATTGCAATTATGTGGATAAACAAAAAAGTTTATATTGTTTTTGTCGATTTTGTTTTTATATGTTTGCTTTGGTGTTTGTGAAACTCTATTTTGTTGTTTGTACATTTTCACCCAAAAAGTGACACTTACTAAAATAGCTTCTTTTTAAGTTAATGGTTTATCAACAACACCATAAGTTTTCATTGAAACCATAAACATTAATAACATGATATACAGCCAATACGACTTTGGCTGCTTCTTG
>JASAMX010033792.1:0-13470 GCA_030248175.1 Microlaimidae sp. YZB2_3
ATTTAATAAATAGTAAATTTGTTTGCTTTATGTTTCAAAACGTTTCTGGTACTATTATTAATGTGGATATTAATTTTAATTATATCCAACATCGATATACAAAACTAGAAAGGAGAGGGCCCGTAGGGCCCTCGCCTTTCTAGTATTTAATAAAGCCCCAAAAAAAATTTTAAACGGTTTTAGAGCATTTTTGAGTTTTTTCGTTTCAGTAAATGAAAGTATATGTTTTCATCTAATGTTTAAAAACGGCATTTTTTAAACCACCTCATCTTTTACCGGGTGGACGCTGACCGCTTGACTCCAAACCGCTCGCTTTGACTTCAAAAAAATTCAAAAATAATGCCTAAAAATTATTATATCATATCTGTGAAAAATAGACTTGTGCACCGCCTCCGGGGTTTTACTGGGGAGGGGGCAATTCTAAAACGGGGGGGGCACGGGGGGCAACTTTTTGAAACGGGAGGGGGAAATTAAACGGGGGCACGCAGGAGAGAAGAAAAAAAAGAAAAAAAGAGAAAAAAGAAGGGAAAAAAGGACAAAAAAACCCCGAAATTAAGGTAAAAATAAGTCTAAATAAAATGGCTTAAAATGCATTGAAATAGGCTAAAAACTGTAAAAATTTTGCGATGATGGCGTCATAATAGGTCTAAAATGGCCCCATAATTTTTGGGTACTTTGTCATTTTTGGGCGGCGGAGGGGGGGGGGGCAATTAAACGGGGGGGAGAGGCAAATCCTCCAATAAAGCGAGGGGGGCATTTCCAGACCGTGCACAATTCTGGAAAAAGGAACAAACTACAACAGAACAGCAGTCCAAAAAAACAGCAACAAGAAACCCTCAGATAAAACAACAGAAAACAAATAAAATGAAACAATAACTTACTGTTCCCGCCCGTATCCCCCGTGCTGGTTGTAATAGTCGTCGTAACCGTGGGGGTACTGTTGTTGGGGAGGGGGGTAGCCACCCGCGGGGGTGTACCCCCCATCCTGCCGGTACTCCTGGCGAGGTGGGCCCCCGCGGTTGTAGCCGCGGTTCTGGTAGCCGCGGTTCTGGTACTCGCCTTGTTGCTGGTAGCGGCTGCCCATCCGTTGATTTTGATAGCCCTTAATTAAAATTTGCATTTATATTGATGAATCATATGTAAGAAATAGTTTGCATACGGTGTCGGTTAATTTGCATAAGCATGGGATGCGCGCAACTGATTGGTCATTCATAATGATGAACAGTACGCTCAGTATTTTTACGCGATTTTACAAACAAAGAATTAAGGGCAGTCAATTTTTGCGAACGCACTTTCCTTCCAGATCTAAATCTTTCTTCCTGAGATTTAAGGATTAGTAATAGTATGAGTACAGAGATCTGTGCACGGTCTGGAAATGCTTCCCGCGCTTTATTAAAGAATTTGCCCCCCACCCGCTTTATTAAAGAATTTGCCCCCACCCGCCCAAAAATGAAAAAAGTACCCAAAATTTATGGCGCCATTTTTGACCTAAAGTAACGCCATCATCGCGAAATTTTTGCAGTTTGCAGTTTTTATAGCCTATTTCAATGCATTTTAAACCATTTTAGATATATTTTTTACCTGATTTTCGCTTTTTTTTCTCATTTTTTACTCTTTTTTTCTTTCTCCCCTGCTTGTCCCCCGTGCCACTGAATTGCCCTATTTTGGAATTGCCCCCTCCAATAAAACCCCGGGGGGAGTGCAAAAGTCTGTTAAATACCTAATTTGCTGTTAGTGTTGATTTTTGGCTATCATTGATTATGATAGCCCTTCTTTAACAAGAGTGAATTATTTATAGTGTAGCTATTTATGTTTGCCACTACTCAAAATGTTTTCCTTTGACTCAGTTTTGTGTTAAGGTTATACCCATACATGGGCAAGTTGGTCCGGAGTGGGGGGGGGAGTTTAAACCCCAAATTAGGGGGGTTAAAATCCGAGAAACGCAAAATACCCATATCGTGTTTTTTTTAAAGTGCATTTTACCCATATCGTTTTTCGATTTTGAAGGAAAAATAGGTAAAAAACGCTAATTTTAGGTCAAAAAGTCCTTTTTATAGCATTTTTGAGCTTTTTATTGCTTAAAACATTCATTTTGACCTTAAAACTTAAGTTTGGAGGCAGTTAGAAGTCATTTTTAAGACATTTTTTTCTTCATTTTTCCAAAATTGAGGGGGTTAACCTTTTCTCCCCTCACTTCTGAGTGGGGGGAGGTTAAACCCCCTTCTCAGAATTTGGGGGGGAGGTTAACCCCCATAGATGAACAAGGGGGGTAGGGTGGGGTACACTCCCCCTAGCCTCGAAATTTTGGAGGCCCCCTTAGAAAAAAATCCAGGCCCCCCCCCCTTCCCCCAAATTTTGAATTTTTTACCCCTGACTCCCCTCTGGATTTTGAAATCTGAATCCCCCTCCAACCCCTCTCAAGAAAATTTTAAGTACTTCTTTTATACTAAATTTTCTTCCAAACACTTGAATTTTTAACACAAATTCATGTTTTTACACCTTTTTTATACCGAAATATCGCTTTTTATTCAATAAAATGTAGTATTATCTTATAAAAAAACTATTATTAAACATTTAATGGTTTAAAAGTATTTTGTTTCGGAAATTAGACCTCACCTGACCCCCCTCTAGGTTTCAAAATCTTCCACCCCGGGTCGACCCCCCCCTAGAAAGCTAGGGAGTTCGACCCCCTCTAGATTTTGAAATGTCATTTACCCGGGATAAACACCCCCCTAGCTTTTTGACCGTGTTGATCTATGCCCCCTGTGCCCATGTATGGTTACACACCCCAGCCCACCCAAAAAAATCTTGACTATAGTCGACCTTCCCCCCCTAAAATTTGGGGGTACCGCAGACAGCCCCCTAAAATATGGGGGCCCCACGTCCCAGTACTAAAAACGCTAAAAATGGGGTATTTGAGGTATACCCAAAAAAATTTGGGACACCCCCCCCCCAAATTTAGGGGGTCGGGTATTCCCCCAAAATCCGAGAGGCTGCCGAACTATGGTTACGGGGAAAGTTTGGGTCAGGCAAGATGAGATTTCGAACATAGATAGTTCGCCAAATTCAGAAGGTAGCCCACTATAACTATCCAGAAAGTATTTTTTCTAAAAAACGTATTTTTTATAAAAACAAACCTAAAATTGTCTCTAGGAATTTGACCAATAAAAGAGGAGAAATACGAAAAAAAGTGACTCTCAAAAACACTGTTAATATAATTTGGTTATTGCTTACTGGCTAATCCGAAGATTACATACGACCTATTAAAATCGTTTGAAACGCACAGGACCGCGGTGCTGGCGCGCCAATCTAACCAAATTATGCTTTTCAATCGATGACGTCATGGCATGATAAACTTTTAAACATCAAACTATCGTCTTTACTACGATCGAGATATAGAGTCAAAATCAGTACAGTATAAAAAAACGACTCTTACCAGACCTGTGCACTGCCCCCCCCCCGGGGTTAAAACGGGGGGGGGGGCACGGGGGGGCAACTTTTTTGAAACGGGGGGGCAACTTTTTTGAAACGGGGGGGGACAATAAAACGGGGGGCAAGCAGGGGGGAAAGAAAAAAAAAGAGAAAAAAAGGAGAAAAAAAGGAGAAAAAAAGAGAAAAAAAGAAGGGAAAAGGGACAAAAAAAGCGAAAATAAGGTAAAAACAGGTCTAAAATGGCTTAAAATACATTGAAATAGGCTAAAAACTGCAAAAAATTCGCGATGATGGCGTCATCGTAGGTCGAAAATGGCGTCATAATTTTAGGGTACTTTTTCATTTTTTGGCGGGGGGGGGGGGCAATAAAACGCGGGGGGGCATTTCCAGACCGTGCACAGGTCTGCTCTTACTCATAACTTTTATAGTATTAGTGTATCAAAAGATAACAAGAATCACACTGACCAGATCTTATGACGATTTCGTCTCATTCTGTCACGATAACGAACGACAATATCAATATTAACACACTTACATCTTCGTATCCTCGCCCGCCGTATCCGGAGTTCTGATATCCCTGCTGCTGCCTGTAGTCATCGTAACCCCCGCCGCCTGACTGATAACCGCCGCCGCCGTAATCTTGTTGATAACCCTAAATATTAATCTTGTAAATTTAGGTTTTGTTAAAGGTTTATCTTTAAGCATAGTTGGGCAGGGGGGGTTGGGGGTTATACTCCCCAAAATTTCGGATTTTGCTGACACCCCCCCCCCCCCCTTAAATTTGAGGTACCCGGGGACACCCCCCCAAATTCGCCTCCTGGAGAAAAATTTTTAAGCGTTATAAAAAGACTAAAAAAATTTTCCGCGCTTCGCGCGGAGTGTTTACTACCTTGTTTATGTCATATACTTCATTTTTTCTCCTACTATTCAACAAACATTAATTAAACATTATGAACCTTTTATTAACGTTTTAAACGCCTGTTTTAAATGTAAAGGGATAAAAAAAAACTTAAATTTTGTAATAAACATCATCTGGAATTAAAATTTCTGGTGTATTTTAGCGCCTTAAATTAAAAATTTTCCCCCGGGGGGCAGAATGCCCCCCCGGACCCCCCTGACAAGGGGCTCTGCCCCTTGACCCCGCTGGGGGGCTCTTGCCCCCCGGATCCCCCATTACTGGGGGGCTGCCCCCCCAGACCCCTCCTTCAGAGATTAGTATTTACCCCCCCAGACCGCCCCCCCCACCTGATATGCTGGGCACGCCACTGTTCTAGACCTCCCAAATTTTTATCCTTGGCAACCCAAAAGGGGGGTCGAACTCCAAATTTTTCCCTTTGCCGACCCAAAAGGGGGGTCTAGACCCCCCTTGGCTTCGCCCATGTGTGTATATAATCTTTAATTAAATATAAGATTATGGATTAAAAAGTTTGTGATACTTGACTTTATAATTAAGACAATATAATTACTATTCTATTATTACGTAATTATTAAAAAAATATGATTTCTAATCTAATTCTAAGAATATATAAACACATTATTATTTAAAAAATTAAAAAAATAACATTTATAAGTTGCAATAAGGTCTTATTTTAATTTTACACAGTTTTAAAGCATTTATAAGCTTGTTTTACGTTTTTTTACGCGTTTTAAGCCCATTTTAAGGCAGCGCGGAAATATTGGGTACACCCCTCAAAATTTGGGTCTTGCCAGACACCCCCCCCCCTAAAATTTGACCATTAATATGGCTTTTTATTCAATAGAATGTAGTATTAACCTATACAAAGAACAATTATTAAAGTTATTATGGTTTAAAACTGTTTTGTTTTGGACACCGGACCCTACCTGACCCCCCTCTAGATTTCAAAATTTCGCACCCCGGGTCGACCCCCCTAAAAAGCTAGGGGTGTCCGGACCCCCCTGGGACCCCCCTCCTAGAATTCAAAATTCGATTTACCCCGGGTAACCACCACCCCTAGCTTCCCCGACCGTGCTCACCTATGGTCCACCCCCGGTGGAAGGCCAAAATTTTTAAGGGGGGAGGAGGGCCAGGGGGATTCGGACCCCCTGGCTTTTTAGGGGGGTCGAACCTGGGTGCGATTACAAATTTAAGGGGGGGTCAAGGGGGTCCGATTTTTTAACAAAGTTTTTTTAAAATCAATAACTTTAGTGTTTTTAGATCTAATATTGAATTTTATATACTTAAACAGCCTATTTAGACCTAAAAAATGTATTTAAACACCGTTTTTAACTAAAAAACCGTGTTTTTGACAGTAAATAAAAAGCTATACTTCTAAATTGGTCGGTAGGGGGGAGGAGGGTTATCCTTGCTAGAGGGGGGTCAGGTCACCGCTTCCGAGCCTTGGTTGAGGGGGGGGGCTCTTGGATTCTTTCTAGGGGGAGTCCAAAATTTTGGCTCTAGGGAGGGTTGACCCCTCTGCCCCCCCCCCCCAAAAAACATATGACACCCCCCCCTCCAAAATTGCGGGGGTCGGGTATACCCCCCAAAAAAATTCAGGAGGCTGGCTGCCCACCTATGTTCGTAGCCCTTCTTTGTGTTTTTAAAGGGAAGATTGACCTCGTGTCAATTACTTTAAAATTGAGTAAACATTACCTGTCGTTGATACCGCCTGTCTCTTTGATAGCCACCGCCGCCGTATTCATCTTGTCCTTAAAAAATAAATCAATATAAACATAAGTCCTCTTAATCAGGAATTTATATACTTTCCAACGTTACAGTATTGTAAATAATAATACAAATTAATCCCATGAATAGGTGAGAAGGGGGGAAATACTCCACCTCCCCTTCAAAATCCTGGTAAAACGCCCCTGGTCGGGTCGAGTCTCTTCAAAATGGTTGGACAGTGTCGCTGTCGGTACGCCCGAAAATTTAGAAAACCACAGTAGTTAAAACACTAAAAATGGGGCATTCGTGGACATTTATAATATAGAATAAAAGTTGTAATGATAAATCGGTTGACAAAATAATAGATAGTAAAAATAAACTATTTCATGCGGTATAAAAACAACGTTTTTTAAGCCCACGAAGAATGTCCTGGAAGCTGTTCCCCATACAACCCCCTCCCATAGGTCAGAAAGGGGGGGGGCAGGGTGGGGTGCACCCCCTACTAGCCTCAAAATTTTAAGACCCCCTAGACGAAAATCTAGGGGCCCCCTCCTCCCAAATTTCCGAATTTTTTACCCCTGAACTCCCTCTAGAATTTGAATTCTGACCCCCCCCCCCTCCTTGGGAAAATTTTAGCTACTTTTTTTATACTAAATTTTCTTCCAAAAACGTGAATTTTCATCACATATTCATGCTTTTACACCCTTTTTATACCAGAATATTTTTTATTCAATAAAATATACTTTTTATTCAATAAAATGTGTATTATCCTATAAAAAGAAAAATTATTAAAGTTATTATGGTTTAAATAAAACTGTTTTGCTTTGGACACCGGACCCCACCTGACCCCCCTCAAGATTTCAAAATTTCGCACCCAGGGTCGATACCCCCTAAAAAACTAGGAGGGGTCCGAACCCCCCTGGGACCCCCCTCCCAGAATTAAAAATTCGATTTACCCCGGGTAACCACCCCCCTAGCTTCCCCGACCGTTCTCACCCATGCCTCCTCCTCTCCGAAAAAAATTCACATGGATGCCCCCGGCGCTCCTACCTCCGTCGTAGCCTCCGCCGCGCTGTTGGTAGCCGCCGCCCCTGTCTCGTGGGGTTTGGTAGCGCCCGTACTGCTGTTGCTGACCGCGATTGTTTTCCAGATCTCGAAACCCCGGAAGCTAAAACAAAACTTTGCCTTAGGAAACTAAACTTTACGGTCAATGGTTTAGGTTGTTCCTTAATTTATTTCTTCATCATATTATATTGGTTTTATCAGGCTTCGCCCCGACCCCCACCCCCCGAAATTTGGGAGGGGGGGGGGGGGGGGGCGGAGCCCCCTTCCTAAATTTTTGAAAACGTTAAAAAAGCAGGCATAAACGTAGATAAAGCTGTATAATACACCGGTTTTGGCTTAATAACGTATTATCTGGTGTTTTTAGCGGTAAAAATATGCTTTCTTAGTTAAAAATTAGATTAGTACACATTGGCAGAGCCTGGATTTCACAAAAAAAGAATTTAGACCTTTCAGACCATACATGGCCAAGTTGGTCGGGAATGGGGGGTTAAACCCCAAATTAGGGGGGGTTAAAATCCGAGAAACGCAAAATACCCATATCATTTTTTTTCTGTAGTGAATTTTACTCATATCGTTTAATTTTGAAGGAAAAATAAGCAAAAAACGCTCATTTTAGGCATAGATGAACACGGTCAAAAAGCTAGGGGGGGGGTGTTTACCCCGGGTAAATGACATTTCAAAATCTAGGAGGGGGGTCCTAAGGGGGGCCGAACCCCCCTAGCTTTTTAGGGGGGGTCGACCCGGGGTACGAAATTTTGAAATCTAGAGGGGGGTCAGGCGGGGTCCGGTGTCCAAAGCAAAACAGTTTTAAACCATAATAACTTTAATAATAGTTCTTTTTATAGGATAATACTACATTTTATTGAATAAAAAGCGATATTTAGGTATAAAAAGGGTGTAAAAACATGAATTTGTGTTAAAAATTCACGTTTTTGCAAGAAAATTTAGTGTAAAAAAGTACTTAAAATTTTCTCGAGGGGAGGGGGGTCAGATTTCAAAATCTAGAGGGGGGTCAGGGGTGAAAAATTTGAAAATTTGGAGGAAGGGGGGGCCCTGGATTTTTTGCTAGGGGGGGGGGGCGAAATTTCGCGGCTAGGGGGGGCGAAATTTCGAGGCGAGGGGGGTGGACCCCACCCTACCCCCCCTTGTTCATCTATGATTTTAGGTCAAAAAGACCTTTATGTAGCATTTTTAAGCTTTTTATTGCTTAAAACATTGATTTTGACCTCAAAACTTGAGTCAGTTAGAAGTCATTTTAAAGACATTTTTTGTTCATTTTTCCAAAATTGGGGGGTAATCTTTTCTCCCTCCCACTTTTGAGTGGGGGGGGGTTAAACCCCCGTCTTCAGAATTTAGGGGGTTAACCTCCCCTCCGTGCCCATGTACGTTTCAAACCCCTTGGCTACACCCTGTAAACCAAAGCACATGAGCAGCATCTCGACTCCACACCATGTTTTTTAGGGTACCCACCTATATATATATATATATATATATATATATATATATATATATATATATATATATATATATATGAAAAAAATTCGAACCAATGCTTTAGGCGGCTGGAAAATTTAGGAGGGGAGAGGTACATAAATCAACCAATATGATTGTTTGTTTTGCTTTCTGTGTAGTACTCATTACTTATAAAAAATATTGTAGTAATTTTAAAATAACATTAGCACTATGCAAGATAAATAGCTGGATATATGTATTTATACTATAGAAAGTGACCGCTGAGCGAAGTGGAAATTTATTTTTTTGGTTTTTGGGTATCAATTTGGAGTACTAAATAAAAACTATTTTATAGTTTGGCGCCTAGCGATTAACGAGGCTCTAGAAAATTTTGAATTTTTAGCCTCTGAAAATCCCCAAATTTTACTATCTGGCGACCATTTGGGAGGGGGCGGCCGCCCCCCCCCCCGCCCAACCCAAACACTATTTTCCCCCTGTCCGCCCGTTTCGAGGGGGGGGGGGCACCCACCCATCACGACCCCCTGGGTGGCATTTAATGGAGTGTTATTGACACGGTGACGGCCAATTTTTAAAAAATGATTAAAAGTTTACTATCCATGGTTTAGTTGGGCTTAAATTTTATCGTAAGTTTTTTAAGGTGCCTTTAGATGTTATTTGTAACGGCACCAGAAAACGTGGCGCTCAAAAATACGAGATCGAATCAAACACGTTTTGGATAGAAAACGATAAAGAATTGGATGCTTTAAGTTTTTAACTGTATATAGGTCAAAAACGAATTAAGCTTGCAATTTGCAGTCTCAGTATTTTAGTGATTAAAGTCCTATTAGCTACACTATGACCAGGTCACTCGAACCTCTAAAATTCATTCGCGTGCATTGTGCGTTCTATTTCTGAAACATCGACACAACGAGAGTTATAACATTTTAGCAGAATAGAATTTGGAGTTGGTCGCCTTCTATAATATAAACTTCAATGTTATTTCAAGTTTTAAACAATTATGTGAAAAGGTTGTTTTGATGTTTCAGAAAAAGAACTTCTTTTTCAGTTATTTGACCAGGTTTTTTTGCTAAATCAACACAGTGTTCTAAAATTTAGTCTAGAAGCGTTTTTTTCTGAAAATTTTTTAGTTGACCAGACAAAACGAAACAAAAAGCTTGAGATTCAAAAAACTAAATTGTTATGCAGGTTAATATTATTTTATCTCGCGCTATGATGTTTTTCTCGGGGCTTCATTTTTTAAACCTATATTTTATAACAAATGGGAATTAAAAAGCAAATTATAATACACATCATTTTTTAAGTTTTTCATGAAAACCGTGAAAATTACTTACTGCTTGCAGGGGGATAACAAGAATAGTGGAAATTTATGAAATTTTTTGGTAAACAACATACGTGACGTCCAGTGGCGTGCCCGGTGCTTCTATTACAATAACAAACAAAATGATTAGAGATTAAGTTACACAAATAGAATTAAAACTTTTGATCAAATCGCTGGAGACAATTTTTTAAGCAATTTTTAGTGCATATTTAAAAAAATTTCGCCTCCGGCGCTTGAGGGGACACCCCCAAACTCCCCAGCCCCCGCGCGTCGGCTTTACGCCGCTACGAAGCGCAGTTATGGCTCTTCGCGCCGTAAGCCCCCGCACATATTGGCAGACCGTTCCCCCCCCCCTCCCTCGGCCAAATCCTATATTATACGCGCTTGATATACACTATAAAGAAACCAGCACAGCAAAAAAAATTAAAAAAACCACGTAAATATACCGTGATTCCGAAGCGTGCGTGAGCTATTTTTGCCACATCCTCGGCACCTGGCAATTGAGAGATATAAATTTCTCGATTAAACATTTTCTGAAAAAAAACACTGTAAATGAATATAAATAAAAATAGATTCAAAAACGTTGCACTAATAAAGAGTGAAACGGGTGTAAAAAATGCGTCGAGTGAGTTGTAAACCGGAGTTAGAGGCGCTTTAAAGTTTAATTTTAAAAAATACAAAATATTTGAATGAAAAATATTTAGCGAAAAAAGAAAAATACGTACAGCACAATCCAATATTTTTTTGGAAAAATTCTTGAATTTATATAAAAAAATATTTATTACATCTCCGTTTAACGCTAGAGCTTTGCCGAAATCCTCTTTTGTCTCGAACAAGATGTAGCCCACTCCTTTTCGCTGATTATCCGCATTATAAACTAGTTGTATATTTTGCTCTGGAATCTAGAATACAAAAATAAATATAAAATAATTATACTTATTAAAATAAAAAATTATTCCAAAATAATGTAATTTTTTTTATAAACATTTTATAAGATTATAATTTTTTTTATAAGATTACAAAAGTCATTTATGTCTTTAATTTTGTGGGAAGGGGATAGGGCAGAGAGGCGGAAGATTTTGAGAGTAGAAAGTGAAAAGACTAGTGTTTACATATATACGCTTACTTGTATCTTTCCGATGGTGTAGAACCAATTGCCGATCTTTCCCTCGTCCATTTCGTACGGGACGTTCTTGATGTTGGCGATGTACGGTCCCTCCCTGGGCAGCTGGGACAGGTCCACCGTCGGATCTCGGCTGGCCCGCGGAGCTGACGGCAGCGCCGCCCGCGTCTGCTGCAGTTTACTTTTTGTCTAAAAGAAAATAACGCCAAAATTAATATGATGAAGCAGTAATAAACTTTCCGCCGCCTACTTCAAATAACCAAAATATTCGGTAAAATGTCTAGGCAATGGTATTTATATAAACATTTCCCGGTTCAAATATCCCATTAAAAAAACACATCTTTTGCGCTTAACTATATTTGGCGCTAAATTGTCGCGTCTGCCACAGTGTATTTTTTTGTCGAAAAAAAAACGCCTGATGGGTGATGATGTGGCTGGTGGGTGATAGCTAGGGTATAAAAACATTTGCCAGACCTGTGCTCTGCCTTCTCCCCCCCTTGGGTTTTATTGGGGAGGGCAATTATAAAACGGGGGGGCACGGAGGGGGCAACTTTTTTGAAACGGGGGAGGGGCAATAAAACGGGGGAGGCAAGCAGGCGAAAAAGAAAAAAAAGAGAAAAAAACAAGGGAACAGGGAAAAAAAGGGACAAAAAATAGGCCAAAAACTGCAAAAAATTTGCGGTGATGGCGTCTTCATAGGTCAAAAAATGGCGTCATAATTTTAGGGTACTTTTTCATTTTTTGGCGGGGGGCAATAAAACAGGGGGCATTTCCAGATAGTGCACAGGTCTGATTATGTGTTTGTTTATATATTCTTATAATTAGATTAGAAATCATAGTTTTTTAATAATTACGTAATAATAGAATAGTATTATTAATGTCTTAATTATAAAGTCAAGTATCACAAAGTTTTTAATCCATAATCTTATATTTAATTAAAGATTATATACATACATGGGCGTAGCCAGGGGGGGGGTCAAGGGTGTTTCCATTAGCCCCCCCCCCCTTTTTGGTCGGCAAAGGGAAAAATTTGGGGTTAGACGTTAGACCCCCCTTTTACATAGCTTAAACAATTTGCAAGCCAATGATTTTTTTTAAGTTTAACTTGCGGTCTACCCGTGGTCATCCCTTTAAATTGGCTGTTGAGGAAAGTCAAATTAATGCAAGGAAATTTTCTTTTGCAAATAGGGTGGTTATACCCATAGGTGGTAGTGGGCAGGGGGGGTTGGGGGGTTATACCCTTCAAAATTTCGAATTTTGCTGACACCCACCCCCCCAATTCGCCTCCCGGAGAAAAATTTTTAAGCGTTATAAAGATACTAAAAAAATTTTCCGCGGAGTGTTTATTACCTTGTTTTTGTCATTACTTCATTTTTTCCTTATTATTCAATAAAAATATATTTAAAAATATTTTTTTATTCAATAAAATAAATTTATATATATAGTACCAGACATGTGCACGGCCCCCCCATGGAAGTTAATCGGGGGGGGGGGGGCACGGCCAAAAGGGGGGGGCACAGGGGGCAATTTTTTTGAAACGGGGGTCAATTTTTTGGAAGAGCGGGGGGCAATAAAACAGGGGGCAGAGCAGGGGAAGGAAAGAGAAAAAGGGGAAAAAAGAGAAAAAAAGAAGGGAAAGGGGAAAAAAGGGACAAAAAAACGGAAATAAGGTAAAAATAGATGCAAACTAGCCTGCAAAAATACATTGAAAAATAGGCTAAAAACTGCAAAAATTTCGCGATGATGGCGTCATCATAGGTTAAAAATAGCGTCATAATTTTAGGGTACTTTTTCATTTTTTGGCGGGGGGGGGGGGGGGCTAAATCGGGGATCCAATAAAACAGGGGGGGGGCATTTCCAGACCGTGCACAGGTCTGCTTCCTGGAGTACGCTTGAAGGATTTTCCGCTCTTAATCAGTAAAAATTATATTTATAATCAATCAAAATATTAAATACTAAGGGTAATAATTCCTTTTCAGGCACGTCAAAAACAGGGCAGTTTGACCGTAATCGTTCCAAATTTTTGGACCTAGCTTTCCTTCAGTTGTAGAACGGAAGAATTTTTAGCTCTAACAATTAATTAGAGTACTGATATATACTTATTGTAAAACTTCTTTTTACTCTGAGCTCCGGAGTGGAGCTCGGTGAAGCCTCCGAAGATTCGCACAATTTTGGTTTAATTTTTAATAATTATTAAAAAATAATTTTTCATAAACTGTTTTGTCAATTTTTTTTTGTTAACTTATTAAAAACAATAAACAAAAGTCTAAAACTGAAATCACTTATTCTACGGAAGGAGCTCCGGAATTGCATTTGTGTGAAATGACAGAGCTCGGGAGCAAAGGTGGGCAGCCTCCCGGATTTGGGAGGGTCTGCCCGACCCCCGAAATTTTGGGGGGTGTCCCGACATTTTTTTTGGGGGTATACCTAGATAGC
>JASAMX010033794.1:0-44789 GCA_030248175.1 Microlaimidae sp. YZB2_3
CAAACAGGCGGTTTCTTTTGTTGAAACCGCCTGTTTGAAATTTGGGCCGCCTTCTCCGCCTTACTTATATTTTTTAAATATAATTTGTTTTTGTATTTTGTATTTTCCTCTGTTTGTATGTGTGTCTGCTTGTGATAAAATTTAATCCTGTTAATTTTTCTATCGTTTTTTATTAAATAAAATAATTCTTCCGGCCGATTTTTATCACACTTCCGCAGAAAGAATTCTCATCTCCTTATTATTATTTTTATAAATTTTAAAATCGTCGTTTCCCTGCTTGGGAAAGCTACAGTCTACAAAACCGAACATCACATAAGAAACTGCACAAAGTTTAGCAACTTTGTGTCGTCACAAGTGCATAATTTGTAACGTAAATCATTATAGGCATTGAGAAATTTTTCACACACAGGATTGTCAAAAAACACCATTTTTGGAGGGTCATAACTTCTAAACCACTTGAGATATTTTGTTGAAAAAAATTTTGTGTGAACGATAAAGCTTCTACGCAGCAACTCTACCGGGACCAGAATGGATTCATTCAGGAAGGGAAGGCCAATACTGTTCAATCTTTCCAGAGCCCAGAGTTTCCCTTTTTGCGCGTGACTGCATCTATTTTTTCCTGATAAGCGGCAGCCATCTTGGCTGTCGTAATTACTGATGGCGACATCTGGGGACATTTAATCCAACCCCGGCCCGCCAAAAACTATTTTTCTGTGCGCGCACTGCAGAAAAAATGTCAACCAAAGAAATGTCCAATGCAACAAATGCAAAAACTGGCTGCACTTACAATGCTCTAATCTAAACAGTCTAAAAAACTATAACCAAAATTTTCTCTGCAACAGATGCACTCCAGTTACTCAACCTCCAACAACCACTAATGACTCTTCAATGAACATTTTGCAATTCAACGCCAATGGCATTTCCAACAAAATACAAGAACTTACAAACTTCTTTGTCAAAAACAACATCCTTATTGCTGCTATCCAAGAGTCCAAACTTTCTGATAAATCCATAGACCTCAAAATCGCAGATTACACAACAGTCAGGAAAGACAAGATTCCAACAAAGGCGGTCTGCTCTTTTTTGTTCACCACTCCATTAACTTCAAAACTTTGGATATACAACAAATGACCCTCATGCAGAACTACTCGGTTTACAAATTCTTCTTGACAACTCCAATCTTTCAATCTTCAACATTTACATACCCCCATCCAGCTCTTGCAATTCCATCTACTAACCTGACATCAACCATCTCCTCAAATATCTGGATAGCATTCTACTAGGAGATATTAACGCACACCATGGCCTCTGGCACTCAAGCCTCAAACACGCCAGAGGAGACTACATGGCAAACATCATAAGCAACTCAAATATGTCATCACTAAACAAAAACACTCCAACACGCATTCCATCTAATGAAAACCCAACATCTCCAGATATTTCCTTAGTCTTAAATTTGCTCCTTACCTCAACAGACTGGCATAACCAAATGACGTTAGCTCAGACCACCTTCCAATAATCGTCAGCATTCAAACTATTTTGACAATAGCTCCAACAACTAGGAAAACTTTCACAAATCTCAACAAAGCCGACTGGACCAGTTATGTTTTTAAACGTACAGTTTTATTACCCTTTTTTTTATACAACCAACTAAGCTAAGTTTTCCAAGAAAGAAAGAACTAAGAAAGAAAGTTTTCCAATCAAAATTCATAATACTTCTAAAAAATAAATATATTCCATCAAACAGGATTGTTTACCCACTCCATTATAATTTGTTTGCTTCACGACACTGCCAAGCCAAAAGTAAAACACCCATTAAATAATTTTGTAATACAATTGACTAAATCAATTAATTAAATCTATTTTAAGTTAAGCCGATTTAATCCATGGTTTGTTCTGATTGATTTTGTTTCTTTTTGAACATGTTGTAGAAATTTTGATGAATATGTGTCTGGACCAAGTTATAAGAAATGACAATAAAACAGGTGCCAAAGTAACTGTAATAACCAGCAAAATAATAAATACTACAAACATAGCTAATGCCGCTAACCAATGTGTTGACAATAAATTAGTTAAAAACCCTAAATCCAGACCACTCAATGTTTCCCTTTTATCAGCTACAAAATTTGTTACATTTCCAACCTGTTCCTTTTCTAAAAAAAAACAAGTGAACAAGTGTTCCCTCTAATTTGAACTGACTAACCCCAGCTGGACAGTTAAATAGGCATGTTTCAGACACTTCTGCATTTTTAAGTGACAATGCAACTATTGCAGTTACTCTGACAGACGAACATACAATAGAAAACAAACAAGCCCCACATTTTACATGAACTAAAGCTTCTCCGTGATCAGTGGTGGTGCATTTGAATTTTAATTTTGCCCCAGTTAGACACCCATAACAACCTCCAAACTCCAGTGCCTTAATACTGCATTTGTTTTTTGTGACTTTAGACGCCAGTCTAAATCCTTCCATCACGATTTGTATTTTTAAACTAGAAATATGGTTATATTGTGCTTCTAAATTAATTCCATTTTCAGTGATGGATATTCCACTGCTGATCAATGGTATTAAATGGTCAACCTTTTTGTAAAGATCTTCGATTTGAAGATGGTAACAACTACATGCTGCTGTTTCTTTCTGGGTTTGACATGAGCCTAAATTTTTTGCAAGATAACACTTAAAGGCTTAAGCCTTTTCGCGACTCTCACACTGCAAACTTCGAATTGTACCAACAACTGGTTGCCCGGAAGCGCTTACTTTTGTCAAAACTGTTCTTGCTCCATTTGTTAAAAAGGTGGATCCCAGAATTGGCAAAGGTGGATATGTGAGGGATATTAGAGTTATTTTCATGTTTTGCCATTCAGATTTTATAACCAGTTCAAGCTTGAATCTGTGTTGAATAGTCTCTCCTTGAAGTTGAAGTTGAAGTCAGTCTGGCAATAGCCTTTACTTTAAAGGACCATATATTGCATTGAAACACCTCAAAGACAGTGTCAGAGGTTGCCTTTGCATAATATCTATAAAAAAAGTATGCTGAACTACATAAAAAGCAGTTGCACCCTCAGCACTCACAGCTTTCAGCACAGTGAGAGGATCCTGGGCTATTATTAGCATCATCGGGTAGGTTTTCCAGTTTTGTATCTTTTCAAATTTTTTGCACTTTTTTGCATTTTTTGCACAATTTTTTCCTGTACACATTCCTTTTCCAGCACACCGTTTTGATGAAGCGGTTTTCATTGTATAACTTCTGGTATAATATAAATTTTCATACCCACATGTTAGTGAAATTTTTTCAACTTCAATCATTAAGGTGCCAAGTGGTTCCCCATTTGGATTTTTGACAAGAAGGCAACTATCTTGGCCTGCAGGAACTAAGGCCAGCCTGATTATTTCAGACATTATACAAGTCAGACTTCCATCTTTTATCATTGTACATTGAGATCTATCAGCTCGCATTGTGGTGACTTCTGCACAGGCTACTGTTCTATTGATATGTGAAGAAATTAACATGACAATAGATGATATTACCAAATTTGTTTGTACCTTTGGTCGTTTTGATTTGTACAAAACGGGATAATTTTGATTTCCACTTTTACTTCTTTTAAGGTGTTTTCATCTTCATTGTTTTTAGGTTCTGTGTCGTCATCATTAATTTTCATGTCAATTGGCATATAAATACTTTTGCACATGTTTTGTTTAGCTTTGCCAAAAACTCTACTTAGACAGAGACAACATCTGTAGCATCCATAAGAACTACAGTATATTACTGCAAATAAATAACGGCTTAATTTATACAAAATCTAAAGTGTAACTGAGCTGAAGTAAATTAACAAAAATACTAAGATGACTGCATGCAACTTGTGGAAAGCATTGTGGGTTTGTGAAAAATAGCCAACAAAAAGAGCAATCAATAACCTCACAAAAGGATTAACTTGTACAAGTAATTCCAATATGTTTAATAACAACACCATTGCTCCACATTTTTACATCTACTTCATGGTCATTAAAAGTTAATTCCAAAGGTAACATAGATTCAGCAGGTGGAAAACTCATTTGAATGCAGCATGGTTTAGAGCAAACTTCTATCATTCCAATTCCCTCAGTTGTTTCAAGTTTGACTCCTCCTTTTATACATTTTATATCACAATTTTGACAAATGTTTGGTTGATTTGGTTGGTTAGAGTTACTCGTTTGCCCCATAAATTTTATTGGGTACATCTCTCAGGCCTTAATTGAAATGCGCCCACCATCTGATTAAACAAAAAAAACTTGGTTCTGATCCTTGTAAAACAGTATTTTTTACCACTTGAGGCACAATCATGTTGAGCCCAAAATGCAGGTGATCCAGTTTGAATTCCATTGTTGTCACCAATGCACTCATAATCACCTTGTGAGGGTTCAGTTTGCAAAATTTTTAAATCTTTCACAAAGTGTTTTTCCCCATTGAAGAGTTGTATTTGACTAAGTCAAATATGAGTGGCAATTTCATAGAAAGTAAGTCAACTGAAATAGAAGCATTGTTGTATCTGTAAAATGTTAGGAAATGTGTACATATAGTAAGTAGGTTGATGGTATGTATATTGGAATTGTAAGTGTTTGTTGCTGGTTTAGGTTGTTTTTGAATTTTATTTTTGATTCCAGAAGGTTTTGCTTCTTTATGGGTGTCTTCCTCAGAAGATTCTTCTGATTGGAAAATAAGTCTTTTGCGTTTTTCAGCAATTAAAGCCGCATGGCAATGTGGATGAGATATTACTTTTTCCTGCTCAGGAGAAGTGTTAACCTCTTGATCAGATTTATCCAGTGTGTCGCCAATTATTTGAAAGTTAATTGGTGCCTGTATTTGTTGTGAATCTCTCCGGATTTCAAGTGGGACCAATAAATTAATAGGGCGTAGTAAGAGTTGTTTGTTCAAAACTTGAATTGTGGCTGATCTGACAATACCGTGAGAATCTGGATGTATCTTTGTAATACAAACCAGCTTCCATGTGCCTCTTGGTAAGTTTTCTTCACTTAACAAAACTATATCTCCAGCTTTAGGTAAATCATTTTTGGCTGATTTTGAATCTTTGTGCATTAATTGAAAGCGTTCTCATAAACTGGCTAGGAATTCTTCTAAAGGTATTTCCAAATTTTTTGCAGTTGTATATTTGTTCCTTTCCAGTACTGTGCTAATTTTTCAGTAGAGTTTAAGCTTTCTAGATAATCAGGATCATTCTTATCTAGATAGGTTGGTGGAGTTCCAAAGAAGGTGTTTGCATTCAAACACAAAAGATCAATTGGTCCTAATATTATTGGTGAGTTAGTTAATTTCTCCATAAATGTAAGTTAAAGGCCTGCTATTGATTATTGCTTCCAGTTTAATTAAAAGAGTTGTGAACCGTTCAAATGTTTGAAGTGTACATCCCACAGCTTTTCGTATTCCTTGTTTAACTATTCCAACTAGCTTTTCATAAAAACCCCAACAACATGGTGCATAAGGGGTGATAAATTTCCATGTGATGTGACGAGATGCACACTAGCTTGGAACTGCTACATCAGAAATGATATTGTCTCCCATCATTTTCCAAGTATTCTTGGCGAGTTGAAACTGTGCTGCGTTGTCACTTACAATTGTAGATGGTAAACCTTTTCTCCCAATAAAACGCCTTAAAGCGTTTAAAAATTGAGTAGAACTAAGACTAGTAATTAACTCAAAGTGTACAGTTCGTGTAGTACTGCAAGTTATTAAACATACCCATCCTTTTAGTGTTTCAGTATAATACAAAGAAGAAATAGCCCCAAATAATCTATTCCAACATGCTGAAATGGACGGGCTTCAGATACATGAAACGCTGGAAGTTGTGGAAATTTAGGTTGTTTAAAACACCTACGGTAGGTGTTTCAAACGACCTACCTTGATAACGCTTACATATAATGCAAGAAGTAAGTCGTTTTCTTACAACTGCTCTTCCTTTGAGATTTAAAAGTGAGAAAGAATGTCAGCTAATGTTTGTTGTATTCCACAGTGGTAGAGGGATTTATGAACATATTCCACCAGAAGCCGTGTATAGTAATCTTGTCCAGGTAGAAAAATAGGATTTGACTGGTTAAATCCTGCATTCCCAAGTCATCCTCGACATCTCAATAAGAAATCTGAACCAATATATACTCCAAGTTGTTGAAGTAATGATGCGGTTCTGAAGGTTTTGATTTAAGCCAAGTAAAAAGGTCATTAAAGTGAATGCGTTGTACTGTGAAATTCCAAAACCATTTCAAAATGAGAACTTCATTCGCATTGAGCTTCCCTGAAGTTTTTATGTTTTGAAAGATAAACATTAAACATGGAAAACGAATTTGCATGACCTTGGATAGTTTGGACCAAATCATCAGGAACAGAAAACGAAAAACATAATTAGTCGTTTGCAGAAGATGCATTTTGTTTGAAAATTGGTGTCAATCAATTGGAACCACAAGTTCAGGTTTGACTTCTGTGTGTGCTGATATTACTGATTTCTTTACTTCAGCATTTACTTCTTGCAACATGCTAGGTGTTAATGACGGTAGTTGTATTGATGGCCACTTGTTATCTGGTTGTTGTAACCATGATGGTCCATGCCACCACACTGTCTTGTGACAGGCTAAGTGTTCCTCTGCTTGCGATATCAGTGGGGTTGTCTAATGATGAGACATTTTTGACGGTGGGTGGAATCTGCTTGATAAATTTGAGCCGGTTTGTCACAAAGACGCCCAAAGGTTTGCTTGATTTCAACCAGTGTAAAACCACTTGTGAGTCACAAAAAACAACAGCAGTTGAGAGAGAAGTTTTAAATTCCTTCCAAACAAAGGATAGTGCTTGTGTTCTAATGTAGAGCCCCAATAATTCCAGTCTTGGTAGCGAGATTTGCTTCTTTGGAGCAACACGTGTTTTTGCAAAGATGAGGTTGCTGATGAGGTTGCTTGAGTTGTAGTTTGTAGATATATAGCTGTTGCATAAGCTTTTGCTGAGGCATCAACAAAACAAATAAATCTTGTTTGGAGTGTAGAATCCTTGTAGAGTAAACGAGGAATCGTGAGAAGTGAGATTTCATGCAGAGCATATTGAATAGTCTTCCATTCTTTTTTCTTTTCTATTGGCAAATTTTCATCCCAATCAAGCTGAGAAAGCCAAAGCCCTTGTATATAGAGTGTAGCTAATAATATAATGGTGCAAATAATCCTAGTGGTTCATATACACTTGAAGTAAAGTGAACAACTGCACGTTTTGTTAGTTGATCTACTGTCATATTGAGTGGTCCTTCAAGATGGATGCTGTCATCTTGAATATTCCAAGGGATTCCTAACATCTTTACATTATTTCCATTTGTTTTAGTTTTATCCAAGTCTGGAATTTGAGAGTTAAAGTCTTTGCAGTTAGAAATCCATTCTCGAAGATTTATTTGACATTTTAAAAATATTTCCTTGGCTTCTTTGTATAGATGATAAACTTTGGAGGATTCTAAAGTTCCTATCATGACATTGTTGACATATATATTCTCCATAATTTGGTTTGCTGTTGGCGTAATTAACTGCATGAGATTGTATTAAATGATCGCTCCCAGTAGAATTGGACTGCAGATTGCCCCAAAAACCAATCTTGAAAGTCGAATTATTTGCAGGCTCCCATGTAAGTTGTTTATGTTGGTAAAACAAAAGAAACGTGGTGCATCTCGATCTTCCTGTTTGATGCTAATCTGGAGAAATGCTTTTTAAATATCTGCTATCATAACAGTTTTGTAAGTCCAGAAACAAAGGAGAACACCAACGAGTTTAGGCACAAGGATGGGTCCTCTTAGAAGTCATTCATTCAGACTGCATTCATTTCTAAATCTTTTTGATGATGCATCATAAACTAATCTAACTTTAGTAGTACAACTTGGTTTTATTACTACCACCATAGGCAAATGATGTTTGATATCACCTTCTGGTGTCTCATCTGTTACCTTAGTTAGTTAAGCTTTAATGATAGTATCACAAGCTTTCAACAAAATTGGATCTGCTCAAAATTTTTCCTTCATATTGTATAGACGTTTCTTAGCTACAGCTTCATTTGAAGGGGGACGAAATTCTTCCTTGTTTTTCCAAGGCAATGCCACCTCATATCGGCCATATGGAAGTTTAACAATGTTTTTATTGAAATGATTTAGAGCTACATCATCATCATTCATTGAGGGATCATCCATTATTTCTACACTTTCTAGCTTCCAAAACTCTTCCACATTGGGAACATCTTGTAATGCCTTATTAAATTCTGTAGTCATTGAAATAACTGAAACATTTTGAATTGTTGGACACAAAACAATTGCATTGTATGCACATGAAGGAGATTTTTCCTGATCAGTAGTTTGCTTTCCATTTAAAAGCCAACCCAACCGAAATGCTGTTAGGTAAAGACCTGATGGTAATTTTCGGTTTTCTATAGAATGCAATATTAAGTCATTGTAATAATCGATTCCAAACAGTATGTCACATGGGACGTTGTCACCTTCCAGAGGAATAGTACTGGCCAAGTATTTTTCTGGAATTGATTTTATTTCCTCAAGGTCAAAAGATGAAATGGGATATCTATATACTGGACCCACTGTATGAGCAATTGTTAGTGTTTCTATGTTCATTAAGGATCCATCATTAAGATACAACTCGAATTGAACAGCTCTTGTTGGATAAGACTTTGGTCTTAAGTCACCAACTGTATGAATGCTGATTTGCATTAAATCATTCTCTTGGAGAAGTTTATTTGCTACAATTTCAGTGATGTAAGTGACTTGACTGGCTGTATCCAGGATTACTTTCACTTGCGCGCTTTCTGTGGGACACTTCTTGTTACATATCACAACATCTGCCATTGGAAATAACCCTTGAGATGGGAAGGGTAAAGCTAAAATATTAGATGCAATTTTGTTAAAAGACTCATTGCTAGGATGCTTAGCAGTAACACTTGCAGTAGTTGATTCAAATAATGGTGTAGTGACTTCCGATTCTTAGGCATCTTTTACTTCAACAACACATGCACACGATTCACCAGAGTGCCCTTTTTTGCATGGCTTCTCATGAATTTTCTTTGAAGGATAATTCCACTACATTGGTTTGACTCCTTTAAAGCTTGCTGGAAATAATGCTCTATTGTGTACAACTAATCCACGACAACACTTCAAACCCACTAGTTTGGGCCAGGAATAGCTCGTGGACAGTTTGTAATGGTGTGGTTTGGTTGAAAACAGGGATAACACCTTTTTCGCTTGTCTAGTGCCCTTTTGCGTTTATCAAGAGTGTCCTACTGATAACACCAACTACTATAATGAGCTCCTTCACAAAATACACATGGAAGTAGAATTTGAAATTTACCTGAAGTTTGCTTGTTTTCATTGTTTCTTGATGGAGTTGCTGAATTTTTAGCCAGCGCTGTTGTTTCGTGATAAGCAGCTTAATGTTGAAAATTTCTATTTTGCCTGGTTCGTTGTTGTGGCGTGAAGCGCGCCATTGGCATGTGCAAAGTTTGTCTTGATTGAACTTCTCCTCTTTGCCCTTTCACTCTTTGAGTCCATGCTTCTAACAAGAGTTTGAAGAGCAACTCTTATTTTTGTTAATGTTCATTGGTCTTCATTGTATCGCCCCTGCTCAATTAAAGTATCTTTAGGGAGCTTCTCAAAAATTATTCCCAACAGCAAATCATTTTCTGGATATTGCTTAATTGCTTCTAGTTGTCGGAGATGTTTTTCAATAGTATCAACTAGATATTCAAATTTAGAGAAACGTGGGCCGCATGGCTTGATTTTACAAAGGCTGCATAGTAATTTGTCTCTAATTATAACTGGATTGTCAAATTTTCTATCAAGAATTCCAAGTGCTTCTGCGTAGTTGTCATTGTTAACAGAGATACCTTCTATGGCGTCACGTGCTTTACCTCCTGTGACTTGTAGTAAAGCTGTAAACTTTCTTACAGGTGGAATTTTTTCTGTGTTTATTGTCGCCTCAAAGCAATCTTGCCATCCCTTGTATTTCATCGGGTCACCATAGAAGATATCAAGTGGTGTTTTGGGAAGAGCAAACGCGTCAAAATATTGGCTTGGAGGGGGTGTTTGCATTCCCATGTAGCTTGGTGGCTGTGTGTATCCAGGTACAGTAGCTGATGGTCCTGAAGAAATCATTAGAATAGGATTTGTTCCAACAGGGTTTACATAAGACATTGATGTGCTATTGTGTCCCAGTGAAATGTTCAGAGCTCCTTCTTGTGAATAAAAAGTATAGGGGCTGGTTGTATAAGTACCTGAAGGTACATATCCTGTCGCAACTGTAGTGTTTACTGGTTGTATTTGCAAATTTGCAAGTTACTCAGGAGTAGCATCAACTACTGCCACAGACGGTGGCATTTGTGTTGGAAAGTGGTAGCAACAACAATAGACGATTGTGACTGTATAGTAACATCAGAAGTTGTAGTAATAGCTGGGCAAAGATCGCCGGTACCTTCATGGGGAGCACCAGGGGCAGATTCTTGAGACGCAGAACATTCATAAAAATTAATGATTTGGTGAGCACCTTCAAGATAGACTTCTTGGGCGCTTAACGCTTCCTCCCCCAACATAAGAAGATGGTTGAATCCCATATTACCGTCAGCAAAATCATCATATATTTTATTTTCAGTTAACTCAGTATCTGTCAAAATATTCATATAGTCGCGCCACTCTCGAATGTTCACGAATTTGGTTAAGTGTTCAATGAATATTACCAAGTTTCACCTGATCGCGAAACTGGTGGAGTTGTTGCAATATATTTTCTGTAATTTCTGTTTTATAATCAATATAATTTGGTAAGGAAGCAGGAGCTGTATCAATATAGTTTTGAAGGCGTTTTGTAGCTGGACCTAATAGTTTTTGGATCCAACCTGACATTACTTTTCAAACTTATAACGTTAACAAATGGAACAAAACCAAGTATCAAAGGATGTACAAAGTAAATGTACAGATTGAACATTGAGCCAGTTAATTTGCAGTGGTCAAATTGTACCCTATTCTAACAGGGGTCTCAATTCTATCCGGTACGAGGTCTTTGGAGCCATCAGTAGGGAACTTGGAGCTTTAACAAATTTTTGGGAACTTGGAGCTGCAAAAGGCAAAACTTTTTTTTTATTACATAAACAATTTATTTGGGAACTTGGAGCCCGAAGTAGGGAACTTGGAGCCCTATATTGGGAACTTGGAGCCCTAAATAGGGAACTTGGAGCCCTAAATAGGGAACTTGGAGCCTTATATTGGGAACTTGGAGCCCTAAATAGGGAACTTGGAGCCCAAAGTAGAGAACTTGGAGCCCTATATTGGGAACTTGGAGCCCTAAATAGGGAACTTGGAGCCCAAAGTAGGGAACTTGGAGCTCTAAGTAGGAAACGTGGAGCCCTGAATTTTAAGTTGAATCCCTGCATAACACTGTGAATTTTGGTTTTTGAACATTGTATTTATTACAAGGTATAATATCTAGAAATAATAAGTTTGAAGTCAATCTTGTGTAATTAATATTATTTCGATCTGTTTGTTTTTAATTTTTTTAAAACTCATTGACACCTTTTGGTTTTATTCCTTTTTTGCGTTTATTTTTAATCGCCACTTTTAGGCTTATAACCTGTTTAATTATCTAGAAACAAAACAATAATAGGCGTAGAAGAGCTCATAAAATATTTTTTTCTATTTGAAGTTAATTCAAAACTTTCTTAATATTGAATCCTAATAGTATTTACACTTAGGTCAAACTTTTTTGCTGTTTGTTTGAGTTATTATGTGAAAAATCAAAATTTTAAAACAACGCATTTATTCAAAACATCAGTCAACATTAAATCCATTTAATCGTTTGATTAAATATTACATTTACTTAAAACACCTCTTTTTTTTTAAACAGTACAGCTTTCATTTAAACATACATTTATTTAAACATACACTTTTATCTATCCGTCATTATTTTTATATCAATTATTTCATCAAAATAAAAAGAAAAAAAAAACGCACAATTCATTTAAAATTACATTCGCACAATTTCATTTAAAATAAAAGATAGAATAATGTGAAACCAAATTCAAAATGATAAGAAATATATCGCGACTCCTAAGCACTTCCTCAGAAAAAAACATTTTACTTTTAGAATGGGACTAATAAGATTTATATAATTTTGAAAAAAATTTATTTGATTATCAAAATTTGTTTAATAAACCTTCATTTTATTTATATTGAAAATAAAGCTAAAAGCTTTAACACTATAATTTGGTTAAATAATTTTTAAAAATTAAGACTTTTTTTAAAACCAGACTATAAAAAGAATATCAAGAGTATTAAGAATATCAAGAATTAAAACAATATTTTTAAAATATTATTTTTTAAATGAGTTTAAATTATAGATATAGCAGTTTCCAAAACAGCCCGCATTTATAACAACAACACACTTTTCTAAAGTAAAAATCGCATCTGTTAAATTTTCTTAAATCAAACAATAAGCAATACCTTCATATAGATATTTCAATAAAAACAAAATTCAAATTTTAAACATTTAAAATTCTACTATATTTACATATCAACTATCAACTAACTATACATATCAACATAATCTACAAAAACCCGTATTTTGATGTATGTGTTTTTCAACAGCCTACTGATAGCAAAAAAACAACACACAAACAATACATACAGTGTTTCTACAGTATTTAAAAACAAAGTGTTTAGTGTGTTTTAAAGTGTTTTACTTAATATATTAATACCTTAAAATAATAGTTTAATTAATAATTGCATATTGTATTAAGAAAAAAAATTTATTTAAAAAAATTGCCTAAGATTCCCAATATTATTACAGTATTAGCCAAATTTTGGCTTACTTAAAAAGAAAAACTTTAAATATGCTACCTAAACAAATTTGAACCAGTTTGTGTGAATAGAAGTTAAATTATAGTTATTGTCTGAAAAAATTTAACTATTAAACAAATTTAGATTTTTATATACAGCACATCTACAACAAATCTTCTTAACTAGTACTTAAAATTTTTATGGATGGAAGATTCATAATTTAATAAACTAAGTTATTTTACATCCACCAGTAACAAAAATAACAATAAAACTAGTTTTTAAAGACTAGAAATGTAGCACGACCTAATAATTATATACTGGGTGTTTAATGATTACACAAATACAACCTTTTAATAATTGAAAAGTAAAGTTCAAAAACTAGTATACTATAAAATTGTGTTGGTTGAAATTTTGTCGATTCCAAAAAAAAACAATAACATTTAAGATATAGATAGAACATAAAAGAAAAAAATATGTAATTTCAAATTGCTCAAACACATTTATGGTCCTAAACAGGGCTAGCTCCAAATAGGACCTTAAAAATCGATTTCAAAGGAAAAAAACTTGTTCCATGGTATTTTTCAAAAGAAAATTGCAAAAATTTGAATTTTAGTAGGAAAAATCCTGAACTTTATAAATATAACAAAGGTGTGTTTATTCAATCGTTTTACAAAGCTATCAATTTATTAATTAATTCAAAGTGTAATGATTTTTGAAGGCCCTAATAAGTGAATGGCTAGTTAGGACAATATACCTCCAAGCAGATTAGAACTATAACACACACTAAACAGGCACATTTTCAAACACTATGCCTTTATTATAATAATATGTAAGTGCTCTAACTAGGGCGTGTTCTATTTAGGGTGTGCCCCACTTAGGGTGTTCAAGCAAAATTAATTCGCCTATTTTTATTATATATATTTTTGGCAAAACTACTTCAAAATGTTACCTTTTTTTAAATTTAGTTTATGCCTATAAAAAATAACTAAACCACAATAATTAAAACAAATAAAATTAAAACACATCATTTGAATTTTTTACAAAGATTAATAATTGTTAAATAATTTATGAGTGATTTTTTTCTATTTATTTTTAATTTTTAAAATACAAATTTGTAAAAAAATAATGCAGCGTTTTTAAAAGTAGTTCAGAAAAAATTTTCCTTAGCCATTTTTTTTTAAATTGAAGCCCTAACTTAGCAAAATGGAGATGAAGTTATAAACACACCGAACACTATACACAATACACCAAACACCGCTTTCACTTACTACACATCAAACACCATGCACAACACATCAAACACCAAACACAACACACCAAACACAACACACTAAACACCAAACACCACACACTACACACCTCACAAAACACCAAATTTTAAACACAACACACCAAACACTACACACCAAACACCACACACCAAACACAACATACCAAAGTCCAAATACAACACAATAAACACCAAACACAACACACCAAACACAACACACCAAACACCACATACCAAACACAACACACCAAAATCCAAACACAACACACTAAACACCACACACCAAACACAACGCACTAAACACCAAACACCACACACCATACACCACACACTGAACACCATACACCAAACACAACACAACTAAACACCAAACACCACATACCAAGCCCCACACACCAAACACAACACAGCAAACACCACCCTGGTAAAACTAAAATGTTAAATATTTAATGGAGGTACACAAATTTAGCTAATTTGGACAGTGCTTAAAACGGTTAGAGTCACATTCAGACCTGAAGAATTTAAAAGATTTTGTGGTTTTAATTAGTTTTTTGGAATTTGCATGCCCCTATAAATTTGTAAACCCCTGTAACTTTTTGTTTAAGTGCTCTATACAGTAAAATAACATATCAATTTTAAGTTCTTGTAGTGGTTTTAAAAAAATATTTTTGTTATAGTTTGTTAATTAACAAAAACATAAAAACTATCTATCCTAAAAATTTTTTTTTTAAAATCTTTTTAGCCATGTTTATATTTTATAAAAGTTATATAATCTTTGAGTTAAAAAATATACATTTTTTGTTTCTATTTTAGCGTGTAGGCAGTTACATACCCCTAATACCTACAAAATTTTAAAAAATATTTTATTTGTCAATGTTGGTTTTATGTTAAACCTCTTGAAATTTTTATTTAAAAACAAGCAATTACCAATTTTTTGCACCACACTGTGTACCCTTAAGATTTTAGATACCCAAATTATTTGTTGACATGGAATATTATAAAATTTTATATGGGTGACTTTAAAAATTAAATTGCAATATTTTGCGCTGATATTTATTTAAAAGCCCTATAATTGAGTAATTTGTTTGTTACTTGTGGGGTAAAAATTTACACTGATTAACCTTTTTGATATAAAGTAAATGCCACAATTACCTGGTTAAATCCAGGGAGTTCATTTTCAATATCTTCAATTTCTTCCCCACTTAAGAGAGGAAAATCTTGCCGCACATTGTTTACAGCAGCATTTAAGGTGTCTCGCAATTTTGTTTCTTCTTCTCTTGCTCGTTTTACAGCTTTACAAACAACCTGGAAAATAAAATACTGATTTTAATTTTTTTTTAAATATTAAGTTGTAAGTAAAATTCCCTGACAAAATCTTTTGCTACTAAATGTCAAAAATGCATTTAAATATCACAAATTTTCAGCTGAAAAAAAGTATAGAAAAAAAAACAGAATTTTTAGGTTTTTGTATGTTTTTAGTTCTTCAGAGTTATTCATACTGTTAATAAGGTAAAGCATAGTTTTACTTTTGTTTATAATTTTACAAAGTTTTTAACAGCATATAAAATAACAACATAAAAATACAAAATAATGCCGTTTTTGTCAATATAAAAACTATATTATCTTGAATAGTTATTTTATCACTTTTTAAAGCTTTTATTGTAATCTCCTGGTAAAAAATAATAGTAGAACAAATTTTAATCAGTATTTATCTGGTGAAATTTTTCAAGTCTATTTTTGGTACACGTTTTTGTTTTGTCAAAGTTTTTGTCTTCGATTTTGATAATGTTTTGTGAAAACCATACCCCCAATAGCCGACAAACAATTTTTTTAACAAAATATCTCCAATGGTTCAAAAGTTATAAACCCCCCAAAATGGCGTTTTTTTGAAAATTCTGTACGTAAAAGATTGCTCATTGGTTAAAACGATTTACGTTACAAATTATGCACTTAAAGAAAGCGGCTACTATCTGTTTTAATTTGATTTCTTGATCGTTAAAATTGGTGCAATGTTTGTTGAGATATTACGTTTTTTGTATAAAAAACACTCAATTTTTTTGCTAAAAACACAAAGTGAAGGAAAAAAGGTTGTGCAAATTTATGAAATTTGAAAATTTGGTCGTTTGGTTGTTTGGGAAAACCGTCGTTTGATGTTTTTAACCAAAAAATTGTGGGTTTTTGTATAAGAAACGCAATATTTGGACAAATACTGCACCAATCTTAACAATCAAGGTATTCAATTAAAGAGAAAAGCTCTGGCAAAAAACATACCCAGCAACTCACACAAATAAAAACCCCCGTTAACTCCTGCGCCACTGAGATATTTTGTTGAAATATGTTTTAGCTATTAAAAAGGGGTCAAGGTTATTACAAAAAATTATCAAAGTGAAGACAGAAACTTTGCTACGCTAGAATTTCTTTTAAATACAGAATTTCATAAAAAAAAACACTGCGATTTTTGTAGTGTAAGACACCAAACAAAATTTTATAAAAAAAATTAAGACAAAAAGGTTTGACTCCACACCACACCTTTAATGAGTATAAAATTTTAAGTTATAAAAGTTTTATTAAAGAAAGTGACTAATTTTACTTTAATTTGATACCTTGATTGTTAAGATTAAAGCATTATTTTTCAAAATATTGCGTTTTTTGTACAAAAAACCCACGATTTTTTTACTAAAAATACAAAGTTTTGGCAAAAATGTAGGGCAAAAATGTTGCTGCAATCCTTTTGTTTGGTGTTTTAACAAAAAAATTGGGGGTTTTTTGTGTGGAAAACGAAATATCTCGATAAATATTACACTAATCTCAACCATCAACATATCAAACTAAAGCAGAAAGTAACCGCTTTCTTTCAGTAAAACTTTTATAACTTAAAACTTTATACTCAATGATAAATTTTTTAAGCAGAGAATTTTAAACAAAATGCAATTTTTTGGGGGTCATATCTCTTGAACCCATGAAGATATTTTAGTGAAAAATTTTTGTGGCCTATTTGGGGCAGAGGTAAGGTTTTCAACAAAAATCAGCAAAATCTAAAACAAAAAATTTGACTAGGTACTGAACCTTTAAAGGTGCAGTGCGGAGTCAAACTTTTTGTCTTTGATTTTGATAATTTTTTGTGAAAACCTTACCTCTGCCCTCAATAGATTTAACGGGATTTTACATCATTACTTAAAAATTTTTTGAAACAAACCAGTTTAAAGACGCTTTTAGGACCAAAACAAAACGAAATGGATTTCAGCTCCTCTTTAGACCAAACAATTTGATAGTACAAGTATTAAACGTGTACCAAAAATCGATTAGAGATTTCCACTCTACAAATACTATATAAAAACATGTTTCTAGGTCAATTTAGACCTGATGATCTCTTTTTTAAACTTTAAAAAATGATTGAAACATTATTTTTGATAATAGGAGGTAAAATATAGGCAAAAAATAAGAATATTTTGGGTACGCAATTTTTACTGTTAAGAAAAATTTTTAATTAACTGCTAAATTAAAATAAAAACTTTGTTTTAACATTGCTGGAAGTCCGGAGAATTTAAAAATTTACAAAAAATTATAAATTTGATAGCCACATGGACCACCAAAAATATTGACAACAATTTTGTTTTAGTTTAAAAAGCTAATTTAAGCTTATTTTTAATCCGATTTATTTTTTCTAAGCCTAAGCAAAGCCTAAAATTTAAGCTAAATTGTATTATGAGACATTTTTATTAAATTATCCCATTTTTTAAATCTTAATTGTTTTTATGACTGAATTTTGATACATTTTTAAGCGGTTGCTATACAAAATTGGTGACGACCGGAAAAAAAAGCAAAATATTTTTAGAACCGGCAAACTCTCGGCAATCTAACAAATATTCATTCATATTGGTTAAAGCACTATTAAAGAAGTTTTCTTAACACCATAAAATGTACCTTAAAAAAAGGTCATTTTTTTGGCTATAAAACACCATTTATTTTCTTAAACGGTAGTTTAATCACCTTTTAACGCCCAAAATTAATATCGCAAGGTCAAAATTGACCTAGAAACATGTTTTTTATTTATGTTTGTTTGGTGGAATTCTCAAACTGATTTTTGGTACACATTTAGTACTTGTACCCAGTTTGATTTTGTACATTTTTTGAACACACCTATTTTAGCAGACATATTTTTAGTACAGGTCCCAGGCGCATCACAAAAATCGGTTTGAAAAATGCACTAAATAAAAAATGAGAGAAAACATGTTTCTAACTCGATTCTGACCTGGAGATTCCAATTCTGAGCTTTAAAAGTGATTAAAAGATTTTAGATATTTTAGGCAAAAAACGACAATTATTTGGATACAGAATTTTTATTGGTTACCAACGACTAAACCAGAAAACTAAATTGTAATAATTGTTTTAACATTGGTAGAAGTCTAAAAAATCAGAAATATACAAAAAAAAATAAATTTAACACAGTCACATGGACCATTAAAACATGGACAATAAATTTGTTTTTGCTTAAAAACTTAACTGAAACTTAATTTTAATCAGATTTGTTTTTCCTAAGGCTAAGCAACGCCTAAAAACTAAGTTAAATTTTATTATGATGCATTTTTATTAGATTATGTTTTTTTTTAAATTTCAATTTTTTCAAGACTGAATTTTAAGAGATTTTTTTGTTTGTCATAAAAAACCGGTAGTGACCAGCAAAACAGTATAAGTAAATCTAGAATCGCCAAACTCTTGGAATTTCAAAAAATTTATGTTAATTAAAGCCCTATAAAAAAATTTTCCTTAACAAAATAAAATATACTTTTAAAAAGGTCGTTTTTTAGCTATAATACACTATTTATTTTCATAATTAGGAGTTTAATCAATTTATGTCCAAAATTGAAATTTACCGGCCAGAATTAAGCTATAAACATGTTTTTATCAATCTTTTTTATCAAACCAATTTTTGTGACAGGTAAGGGACTTTTACCATAATTTTTGTGAAAAAGCCAAAAAAAAATTTTTAAACTTGTACTTACTTGTTCTCCAATTGCTTTTGCAGCGGTTTTTTGAAAATCTTCACAATAATGAACACCATTGTTGGGCCAGTCAGGGTCTGTAATAATTTTTCCATTTTTCACAGTTATAATTGGGGGTGTTGGACAATCACAATTTTTCTTCCATATTGAAAAGCATAATTTGCATTTATAACTTTGTCCATCTTTAATTTCGCTTTTAAACTGGTATTCTAGCACATGTCCCGGAAATCTTTGGCTGGGTATGTGCAAAAGCGGATGAACCCCTGCTTTTGTCAGTTTATAAAATGATTCTCCTTCTCCGAAGTCGGCGTTCATCTCTACGACGGCTCATAACTTTTTTAAATACATACAAATGCGAACGAAAATTTAGCGTCTCTATTTATATTCCCTCACGTGTCTTACGACGCAGTCACTCTCAGGTGACTTCTAATTCGAAGCTTATTGGTTAAAGAAAAAAAATCAATATCAGAGTTTCCACAAACTGTCCACAATATGGCGGGAAATGACATTTCAATTAGTGGTGCTAAGTTGAAACAAAAGAAAGTAAAATTAAAAAATTATATTGAAAAAAAACTCGTATATATTTTATTCTGATTTATTTTTGTTTTGTTAAAAAATATATTAATATAGAAATATAGATGAACGCTTCTTTTGTATGTGTTATGATTTAACTGACAAAATCTTTGAAATTTTGCTTTAAATTTGTCATAAGTGTCGAGTTTACACAAAATTAGAGAATAATTTTATTTTTTTTTCTTAACATTTAAATGAAATGAGAAATAAAACAAAAAACAACATTTGAATATGTTTCAATTATTAAAAAATATAGTTTATGTAAAAATAAACCGAGAAAATTATTATTTTAACGTTAAAAGCCCGAAATATTTACTTTTATACCAATTCAAAAGAATGATAACGCAAATTATGCACAGCTTTATACTTAAGGCTCCATGTTCCCATTTTAAAGCTCCAAGTTCCCTATTTTTGGCTCCAAGTTCTAGCTCCAAGTTCCCAAGGGTCTATCAACCCTAAATCATTCTATCCACCGAACAACTGGACAAGTTTAAGTTAAACTATATGTTTTACAGGTTCTACCATGGCTGCACCAAATGTTCTTAATTGTACACTTTTATTTTCCATTTTTTATTATACAACCAGCTAAGCCCGATAGAGTTATAAAACCTTTATAAAACACCCAAGTATTATAATGTACCTCATTACTACTTCAACATTTTAAATCAATATCTGGACAAAAACTTCTTTAAACTCTCAACAGAAAAATTAACAGTCATCTTTTCCCTCTCATCACAAGAGTTTAACTACCTCCTAAGGTGACCATAGACAATAACCTTTTACCGCTAAACAAAAACCCAAAATTCCCGGGTGTTACTTTTGATCCAAAACTAACATTTAATAACCACGCCACCAACATAAACAACAAAGCATCCAGGCGCAACAACATTCTCAAAGCCCTGGCTGGAACCAGCTGGGGCCAACAAAAAGAAACAATTGTTACCTCCTAAAAAGCAATAGGACGCCCAATTTTCAACTACAGAGCCCCCATTTGGTCACCTTATCTATCAATCTCATCTTCAAAAACTTCAATCAACACAAAACACAGCTCTCAGGATAGCAACCGGCTGCCACAAAATGGCTCCAACTGACCACCTACATCAAGCGACCAAAGTCCTACCAATAAAAAACCACACCAACTTCATATCAACACAATTTTTAGCAAAAACCACGCAGCCAACACACCCATTCAAAAAAATCACAGCCAGCGATCATAAACCAAGAGAGATGAAACATACCCTACAATCAAAATTTGGACCAACAGCTTAAAGTTTCTACAACCACATGCTCACGGAAAAACCATCATATGTCAAAGAAAACATTTTGCAACCTAATGCCCTATTAAGTAGAAATCCGCCACCAATCGACCGACATAAGCGAGCAAAAACTTCTCAGGAAGTCAAGAACATTACTAGCACAACTTAGATCCAGACATTGCCACCGACTCAACTCATTCAAATACAAAATAAACAACTCCATCAAAAACGAATGGCTCCACTGCAGTGGCAAGCCTCACGACGTCAAACACTTTTTTGCATGCCCTCAAAAGCCAACAGCACTCAAAATAGAAAATCTATGGGAAAAACCAGGGGATGCGGTCAGGTTCCTGGGGGCCATAACTTGAAGTTCTGGCCATAACAACAACAACAACAACTCCACACCGCACCTTTAAGCTTAAAACTTAAGCTGTTCTATTTTAGTCACATACCAAAAGATTTGACAGGGACTAGCTCAGAATACTAGTTAATAGCTGAAATAATAAAAAAAGTTTATCTAATGATGTCAGCAGGCGATTCTGCGAAAAAACCTGGTCTCAAAAAACAGCGTTTTTGATAGTAAGAAATAAGTAATGCCTTTTGGTATGCTATAACACAAACCTATAAGAGTATTTCCTCAAAAATTTAAATGAAAATCGATCGCTTAATTTTTTGTAATTTTTAAGGAAAAATATGCTAAGAAATCCGGATCAACACGCCTGATATTCTCTGAGCAAAGATAAACAAGAATAAATTATATGTAAATCATGCGTAGCCTTTTAAACTGTCCTCAGAATTTCAAATTTTTTTGTGAGAGTGACCTTGAAAAATTTTTTTAGGGGATCGTAGAAAAAAAAACAATGAATAAATCAAACAAAAATTTTGGTAACTTGATTTTTCTTTGTTTCCATGGCAATTGAATTAAGGCTGGTTAATACTTATGTAAAAACGTCCTTTGGACAAAGTCCAAAGGACAAACACAGCGTATAAACGTATGTAAAAACGTCATTTAGACTTTGTCCAAAGGACGTTTTTACGTAAGTATGAACCAGCCTTTATATTTCTATTTTTTCTGCTTTAAAAATACCTATTTCAATTTTTCACGGCGTTAGTTTTGTAAAAATTTTCATGTATAGCTGTTCCACTTGAAGTTAGAAATAACACGGAAGTGGGAGTGCTACAGCTGACTGAAAAAGTTAACAAATGTCCCTTGAATTTTGCGATTTGTTTCAGAAATTGAGCAGTAGAGGATTTTCAGATTTTTTTGAACGTGGGGTACAGAGCCAAACTTTTTCAATCTGATTTTGAAGATTTTTTGTGAAAACCTTACCCCTGTTCTTAATTGTCCACAAAACTTGTTTTGTATATGTACCATTTAATATAAGACATTTTTTAATGTTTGTTTCGCTTTTTGCAACATTGTACTATGATATTTATGGTTATTATTATATTTTAATTGTTTTTTTTTACATTTTATGATATTTTTCGCTTGTAAATTCATTTTCGGGAATTTTGGTTTTCATAAAGAATAGCTAAGAATAAACACTGAAAAATTATCTGTCAAAATAATTTTTTTTTAATATCAAGCTCAATACATAGAAAATATTTTTGCCTGCAGGGCGGACATCTTTCTGAATTTTTTTAAATAAACAATATGATATATTAAAAAAAATTTTCCCTTGTAAACAATTATATGTCACGCGGTATTCAATTTTTATTTGTACCTGAGGCAATTGAGAAGCAAGAACTGCAACTTCTCTCTGAATATCACGGTCAGTAATATGAGCAAGAATCCCTCCAGAGTTCCAACAAGTATCTTCAGACGTCTGAAAATCAGCAGGAGTGTCGCTCCGCACATAGCAGTAACCTCGGTATTCTTTTGTAGGAGAACTGACTGTTCGATTTTGGCAAGGAATATATGCTGCATTAAAAAGAATAACATTTGCATATTTTAGATACTACTTATAACATTTTTTAAAAATTTCAATTTCCTACCAGTAAGGTATGGGTCAAAAATCAACTTTTTTTTGAAAAGGGGGGACGCATGACACTGCTCATGATACCAAAACTTAATGCATAGCCAACAAACTCTTACTTAACTCTTAAAATCAATAATCTGACAATTTAATGTAAGTAAATTTTTTTGGTTATCCAAAAATACTTACTTAGTTTTTAAAAAAGTTTTTTCGAACAAGAAAAGCAAAAAGTATTTAGGTTGTGCTAAAATTCAAAAATAGATTTTTTAAACATCAAAAAGTTGTTTTTAACAAATCAGCAATGAGATTTGGAGAATATTGGAACCAAATAATATTGTAAAAAGTAATGATTTTCGATTATTTTACAGTGGCGGTCGCGTTGAGGGTCAATTTTAAACGCCCATTTCTCAGCCTGTTTTCAAACTTTCGCGACGACTAGGCGCGTTGAAAAAGTTTCCAATGATTTTGGAAGGTTTTTGGGCTCTTATTATATCGTGACTGACCTACAGAAAGATCCAAAAAAGTGCGCAAAATTTAACACTGCTAACGCCATAAACGCCTTTCTGGTCCAAAAGTAAATGCACCTGGTGTTTGTTAGGGCAAAAAGGTTCGAGAACTGAATATGCGCGGACGCAAACGCCTGTAATGTTGTAAACGAGTTCTCCATAATTTGGACTGTGGAAGCAGAGATGCGTTTATGGCGTTAGAAGTGTTAAATCCTGCGCACTTTTTGGATCTTTTTAAAGGCCAGTCGCCATAAAATAAGAGCCCAAAGACCTTCCAAAATAAAAGGAAACTTTTGAAACGCGCCCAGTCGTCGAAAAAGTTTTGAAAACGGCAATGGGCGTTTAAAATTGACCCTCAACGCGACCGGGACTTACAACAAATTTTTCTACGTGATACTGTGGAATAATTCAAATTATTGGAAATATTGATATTTTAACATGTAAAATAATTTATACGTTGGATTCAACAAAAACTATGAATATTGGACAATGTCACGTGGAAAAAACATCATCAAAGAGTTAAACGTTTGCAGGTTTTTTTTTGTTTGCAAATTCGCGGTTATCATGTAGAATAATCTACAGTGTTACGTAGAAAAATTGTCATGTAGATTATATCACAAATTGTAGATTATTGCATAGGTCGTAGTAGATTTTCTTACATCATAAAAAATTTACATCATTGAATAATCTACCTATAATTTCAACAACTGTTTAACACACAGTCGGACATTATCTACTTTTATGAATTCTTGACTAAAGTAAGAGTAAAATGGTTTGTGATTTTTTTGTTTAAGTAAAGTAAAAGTAAAAGTAACGGTCAAAATTATATGTTTAATGTTTATTCAGTTATAGTGGTTTACAGAAAATAAAACACTGATATATACTGAAAGTCAAAAAAAGAATCACAAAAAAACACATATGATACATAAATATTGGTATTACAATTTGGAAAGATAATTTATTGTGACGGTGTCTAGTTTAGTTTTGAAAATTAGTAGAGTCTTACTAAGAATGACTGACTTATCTAATTTGTTCCATAATTTAATTACTCAATTACAAAAAAAAATATTTACACATATCCAAATGAATTTTGGGAACTTTTAGTTTTAAACCATTTGTCCTAGTGTGGTTTTCGTTTATACTAAAAAAATCAGTAATTGGTACATCAACTAAACTGTTTAGAATTTTATACATCATAATTAAGTCGTGTCTTATCCTACGGGACCTAAGGATTTCCAAGCCAAGCTTACTTAAATGTTCCTTGTATTCAATATTTTTCATATTGCAGCGTGAAAATAATTTGCGAGTAAAACATTTTGAGCTCGTTCAATTGCGGTTATATTTTTATGAAGACATGGTGACCACACAGTTGTCTCGTATTCAACAATTGGACGCACATAGATTATAAACGCCTTCAAAAGTATGACAGGATTTTTTGTTTTAAAGGCCGAAAAAAAAACAGCACAGCGGCCTAATTTTTTTTTGCTATTTTGTTACAATGTACACTGGGCTTTAAATTTTGACTAATGCAAATACCAAGGTCTTTTACAGTGTCAACTGATTGTATTAACATATTTTCAAAATAGTAGTCTGGATTATTGTCATTTTTACCTAGCTTTAAAACGCTGCCTTTATTAAAAGCGACCAAGAATTGCCACGTTTTTGACGACTCACAAAATTTAGCGCAAGCAAGACTTAAATTTGTAACATTTTCACATTTTTTACTTAATTTATATAAAGGTTTTTTCTGCGTAAAAGACGTTTAAGCGCTGGAGGATAACTTTTTTTGCAATTTGATACTTTACTTAAAAGTACAAATTTTTCAATGCAGTTGTATTGTATTTCGCAAATTTGTTTTTAGATATTATTGCAGTCAGATCCAGTTTCGAAAATGATATTCCAATCCATATTGTTTAAAGTACGTCTTATGCTTTCATAGTCGGCCTTTTTGGAGTTTCTATAATAAATTGGGTTCGATTTTTTACTACCAGTGCTAAATTCTATAACAAAACTAATGGAATTATGATCAGCCCCGGAATGAAAAGGTTCCGTGACTTTTGTATCTAAAATGACGTAGCTCTGATTGCATAACACTGGATCAAGTATGTTACCTGCTATATGAGTGGCTTGGTTAACAAAGTGTGAAAGACCATTTTCATTGCATGTATTTAAAAAAAATCGTGGTTAGTATCACCAGCAGGTCTCACTTGTGAATTAATCCAGTCTATGTACGGCCAATTTAAGTCACCAGTAATTACCGAGGGGTCAATTTGGAAACAGTATTCAAAGTGGCTTAAATTAGTGCTTATTACATAAGCCTTTAAGTCACATTCCAGAATAAACCATGTCTTTGTCAAGTTTGGCGACCGTGATCGGTTCGCATCATTGTTTTTGATGTTGTTTAATTTACGGTAGGGGCTATGCCCTAATGGAACTCAAAAAACTAAAAACCGCGTTTTGAAAACAATTTTTAAATACTTTTTTAATTAAGCATTATTTTAATTTTTTTTTTCTAATTATGTAGGACGAAACCCCGTCTAAAACATAAAAAAAGCCGCAAGCATGAATCTAGGACTCAAGAATATTGAACAAGAGGGCACTGGATACGAGGTGCAAGACACGAAGGTACTGTACCTGAGGTAATATGGTTAAAATACAGTAGGGTCAAAATTATATAACATAACAAGTGAGTTGTTTTAAATTCTAAAAAGTTAAAACATTACAAAAGTCGTTTTTTAATTAAAAGTTATACACATTTTCTTGTTAACTAAAGCAGGTTATTAATTATAAATTAAATCATTGCATAATTTTAAAGTTTGTGTAATGAATGCATGGCAAATAAAAGTAAACCTTAAAGATTTTGTCAATATAAAACTTTACATAAAAGCTAAAAAAACAAGGCGATATTTTTTTACTAATAAAAACGAAATTAGCGGGTAAATTTTTAAATACTTCAAGTACATGATAATAAAAAACGCGAATTCTTTTACAGACAATAAAGCTAACAATAATTTTAAAAAAAATAATTTTTTTATTAGAAAAAAATTTTTTAATTTTTTACTGGACAGTATGAAAACAAAAAAAACTTATAGATGAATAAGAAAAAAATTCCAAAAGACAAAAAAAATTTTTTTTTATTAAAAAGTAAGCAGTTTTTATCGTTTTAAACTTTTTTATATGATAACTAAAAATTTTGACAAAATAATGTATGGCATCACTTTTTAACTATTCCGGAAAATTGTACAAAAATACGGCAATACTTAGGAGCTCTGGGTGTAGGTGCTAAGCTCCTAAAGCCTTTCTCCAAGCTACGGAGTTTGGAGCTCCCAAGAACAAAATTAATACATATAAAAACGATAGTTATACAAAAATCTTATCGTGCTGCAGGAAGAAAGGTGGGGTTTTTTTTGCTCAGTATGCTTATGTCCAGGTTCAGTATCGTTGTCTCCAGTAGATGTTTCTATTTCCAAGTGGAGATATAGTAGATGTTTGCTTCATTGTTAGATCTTTGTCCCAATGGCAGCAGGTTTTATAAAAATTTCGCAATGAAAAACTTCGTAAGAAGTCAAACTTCCAGAGGAAATTGTCCTTAACAAAATATCCAAAATAAATTGTAGGGTTGCAAACTGGCGAATTTTTGAAAAAAAAGTTTTATTTTATTTGGTCTTATTTTTTATATCTTTATAGATTTTTACAAGGCAATTTAATTATTGTCTTATTATAAATTATGTATAAAATTGTTTAATATGAAATACTTACGAGCCGTGTTGACTTTAAAGTGTGAATATATCATCGAGAATGTATATCTTGAAGATCTAAACAAAAACGAGTCAAGAATGACGTAAGATTTTTTAATTAAACTATAAAAAATGGCTTTACAAAATAAAACAAAAATCTTTCTAATGTTTTGCACATGTTTTAGTTAAAAAAGCCCATGCTCACTAGATTTTTAAACGGACACAAATTTTTTTTCGTAATATAGTATAAAAATTTCTCATTTCTTGTGTGAAAAAGCCATAATTTTAGCCTTTTGATATTTTTTCGACCAAAAAGCGCTGCATATCCGCAGAAGGTATTCCGCGCCAGTGCTGCATTGTGTTAAATTCCGCGTCATCGAATCCCTGACGCGGAATTTAACACAGCGCAGCACTGACGTAAAATCCCTTCTTCGGATTTGCAGCTGAAAGAATTCCAAAAGGTAAAAGAATCATCGACTAGAGTTTTTTTGCGGATTTTAGGAATGTTTTTCTGAAAAATGCATTATTTTTTTCTGAATTTTTTTATAAAATTGAAAATAATTGATTAATTTCATTTTTTGCGTTTATGACATTCGTGCAAACCGCAATTAACACATTCTGAACTATTTGGTTAAAATCTAGCTTCTAAAATTAGAGCCGTAAACGCACCGTTGCTATACTCATTCGTCGCTACTAGGACACAAAAAGTTACAATCAGTATAAAATCAACGTGACTTTGACTAAATTTGTTTAGCTTTTTGTAAAGTAGTAATATCAATTCCTACCTTCCAATATTGTGCTGCGGAGGGAGCTCCGAAATTCCGCCATTTAAAACAGAGGGAGCTCCGAAGCTTCGCTCATTAAATGGGCGCTTTGAAGCGTTTTTAAGCTTAAAATACATTTAAAACTATACTCTATACCTATTTGTAGGAATATTTTTATGGGTTTTAATAAGTTTTGGAAAAATTTTAGCTTATAACAAATTTTTAACGAAATAATCTATCCCATAAATTTTTAGTTATTCGTGAGCATAGTAAAATATAAAGCGGAGCTTTAGAGCTTCAGAACTCCTGGGGTTGCTCCAGAGAACGTCACAAGTGTAAACTCTCTCAACTCATTTGGTTGTTGGCTATTCCCAAATTATTTGGTAACTTCATGTTACCAAATATTTAATAACGGTTTACCAAATAATTAGTAGTGTGTACCAAGTAAAAAGTAAAGTGTGAAAAATTTACCAAATAATTAGTAGACTATGGTGTACCAAATAATTCGTTAAAGTTACGAAAATTTTGTAGTTACTACCAAAAAATAATCATTTGATATTATTGATTTTAACGCGTCAGTTTACTATACTAACTGTTCACGGAACAAAAATTTTTTAAGCTGCCATCTATACTACAAAATATAAATTGCAAAAACAAACCCAAAAATGTTTCGGTCAAACGTGAAAAACTTAAATTTTGAAGAAAAGGACATGGAAAACATATTTAACTCAAATGGTTTCATCGCTTTGCTGTCACTCGTCTGCTACCTATTCTTCAATGATGCTATTTTATTTTGTACCAAATTGCTGAAGAACTAGTGTAAAACTTATTTTTGGACAATTACAACCGGTAAGACAGATATAAAATTTGTGTTATATAAAATCAACGAGTTCTGGATGCAATTTTTTGCAAACTAAATATATTCGAGATATATTTTGAAAAGTATTTAAAATTAAAATCATGTTGTTGTTACGTCTGTCTTTGTTTAATTTATTTGATTTAAATTTCTCAAATGTCAAAAATTATTTTTGTCAAAAAATAGAACAGATTGAAAAAATTTTATTTTTCTATTTTTTAATTTGATTGTTATCGATACTCTCAATTGTGTATTAATCGATAAAATTAAATTTTTAAGCTAAGCAGATTTTTAACCTAACAAGACCGCCGAATTTATTTTAATGTATCACAATACCAAAAATAAAGCAAATTTATAGTTTTAAATATAATAATTTTTGCTTTAAATGAATACGGCGGTATTTAATTGTCAATATTCTTGAATTTTTTTGTTGAAAGTTTTAAATCATCTATTAGCTGAATGCTCAATTAAATAATTAAACGCCTTGAAATAATTTGTCTTGGACTAATCTAATATTAATTTAATTTTCCTTTGCTCATACTGCTGAAGTAAATTTGACTTTATAAAATTGTATGGGGATATGAGAGGACCAATTAAAAATATGTTTGTATGATGCATAAAAAACAAATTGCAAATCAGAAATGTTTTTAAATCCCACCTTTTCAGAAAATACATAATTGTCAACCAATTTTTTATTCACCAAAACTTTTTAGATTTGAGCAAAAAAGCTTTTGAAACAATATTAAATAGCGATAAAGTTAACATCTTGTTATTAATTGGCCAAAAAATTCCTGTAAACTTTTGACATTTTTGCTGGACACTTTATAAACACAGTTTTTGGGATTCGATGCTGGGCTAACTGACAAATTGTTCAATAAAAATTATGACTGTTGGCAGTATAACCCCGTTTAAAAAATCAGTAAAAGCAATTTTATGAGAAAACATCTTTTGGATTTAATAAAAACTATAGTTTGTTTTAAAATAATAGTTGTGAAGTGTTAATTTTTTTATAGTTGCGGTACCGAGTTAAACTTTTTGTCTTCGATTTTGATTATTTTTTGTAAAAACTTTACCTCAGCCCCAATATCCGGCAAAAATGTTTTCATCAAAATATCTCCAGTGGTTCAGGAGATATGACCCTCCAAAAATGTCGTTTTTCGACAATTCGGAAAAATTTTAATTACAAAATATGCATTTAAAGAAAGCGGCTACTTTTTACTTTATTTTGATACCATGTTCGTTAAAATTGGTAAAGTTTTTGTCGAGATATTGCGTTTCCTGTACGGAAACCCGTGATTTTTTCGTTAAAAACACCAAACGACGACAGTTTGTCTAACATTTTTGCCTGCACTTTGTACAAAAAAATCGCTAGTTTTTGCGAAAAAAAGTGAAAAAATTGCGATATTTTGAGCACTATGCGACGATTTTATTAAAACCATGATTTTTTTTATTTCACTGGGCATTTAAACTTGGAATAAGACAAATATGTATTTTGTTTTGCAGAAAAAAACTTACTGTATTGTATGCATTGGATGACACATTTCCACACAAATAATAAATTTGATAAACTATTAGTCTAACATCCTCTTAAATACCACTAAAATGGGTCAACTAATGTTTATTAATGTTCTTTTGTTTTCTAATTAGAAAAAAATATAATTTTCTGGATTGTCTCGCGCTTTATATATAGTCCCAATAAATTGTAATTTGTACTAACTCGCTTGGTAATCAAAAATCAGTTTACCAAAAATTTAGTTAATGCATTACCAACTATTTTGTAAAATAAAATTTAGCAACCAAACTTTTGGTAGGCACTAAGTAAATACGAAGAACTTGGTATAAACTACCAATTTCTTGGTATTTGTTACCAAATATATAGTTATTTGTTCATTTTGCCACAGAAAGTACCAAAAAGTTGGTAATTACCAGGATAGTGTTTATGCATTTACACATTTTTTTCACTATATTCATTCTTTTTCAACATACTCTAAATAAAAATTATACACATACTTTTACTGTCGATTCATAAAACTTTTGGACCCCTCCAATTCAAATGGGTCCTTTTGTTATATATTGATTTGCAGGATCAAAAATAGCAAAAAACAATTCACGAATAGACACGTCGTTATTAAACCGACCTCATTTTCTGATTAAAAACGTACCCAGTCTAGCCGGCGACCAAAAAGAACCTTTCCGATGATAAAAACCACACAGTCACCATCTGATTACAGTAAATAACGTACTGGGCTTTTGCAAGGCGGATCTGCATAAAAAACTGACCGATTAAACTAGGACCCAGTCAATAGAGATGATTTATAAAACATACTTTACTGCATAAATAATTCCGTAGAATAATATATTTTTTTCATATATTGATTTGCAGGATAATAATAGCAAAAAACAAAATCAGTTTATTTGATTCCAATTTAAGCAAAATACTTAGGTTTTTAAATAATTTGCCTTTTTTAAACAATATTCACAATATAAAAGCCATATAACTTTAAAAAGTTAAGGTTTTTATTTGCAAGCAAAACAGGGATATAATTGTGTTTTTTTTGTTGAAATTATTGTAAAAATTTATTCAAAATCCAAGTTTATATAAACGAAATTCAGATTTAAGCAGTGTCATAGCAAAACTCTAAATTTACAGTAAGGATTAATGGAGTTTAATACTTTTTTTATTATTTGGGCCACTGATATTTTAGTGAAAGAAGCTCTTACAGCCTTAAATCGCAAAAAACAGCACTTGTTGAATTTTATTTTGGTCGGGACACGGACAGAAGACCATTTTAAACAAGCATAGATGACCTACCTGATGCATATGTATATGTATTTTTGTATTAGTGATGTTTCCTTTTCTCACCACAATCATGTTTTGGAAGCCTTGGCCATCTGAGATTTTTTCAAAAGGCAGCTTTGGAGCTCCGCCAAATAACTGAGCAAACGTAGGCTTTTTTCAAAATTGAAATTCAATTAATTTAGTCTACGTTTATTTTTTTAAGACTTTTTTTATCGTTTTTGAAAAATTGTAGTTAAAAAAAAGGTGGAACAAAAAATCTATAATTTACCTTTTCATTATTTATAACATTAGTTCAGAAATGAGGCCAAAACTTTAGGGAACATCACTAATATGTGTCATTGAAGTGACTTTGAAAAATAAAGAAAGAAAATGATCTTTGCCGGGTGAAATTCAATTAATGAAGTGTACCAACCTTGAATCATTTTGGAACCTACTGACTTTGGACTATTTTTTCCTGGTCTTGGATTATTTACCTGGGATCATTTTTTCCTGTATCAATTTAATAATACAATAAACTTAGTATACTATGCAACATTTTTAAGAGTTTTAACAGTGTGCTGACATTGTACTTATGGATGAATTATATCTGGCTGACCTCCTTAGTTTGCATCGCAGGGATGAGCGGTTTATTTAAAAATGTGCGGTTATGTAAAAAAAAAACGAATTAGAACACAAGTCATATTTTTAGAATCTCCGCCTTTTTAAAAAATACACAAAAATTATTGTTGAATTATATCTGGCTGACGCTGAAAATTAGAATGCAGACATGAGGGGACCAATTAAAATTGTGTGCGGTAATGACGTTTTTTTTAACAAATAAGAACGCAAAATTTTTTTTTAGTTCCACCTTTTCATAAAATTCACATAAATCAACCAATTTTAGCTCTTTAAAAATGTTCATTTTTAAAAATTAAGTAATTTGATAAATAATTATTAAAATATAGTTTTTAATCTTTGTTAGTAACCCACTTTAGTGAAAAATTTTGAATGTTTTTCTTGTTAAATAGTCGATTCAATACAATAAATATCGCGGTCAGCTAGATTTTGTTTGCCTATAGTCAAGTTTATTGTTTAATAACTTTAAGAGCTTGATTGGCTGAGTCGTAATTTCTCACCGTCAATACAATTTGCTATTGTTTTTTTTATTTTTTTTACGAAAATATTGATCTTATACTATTTACTACAAAATAGCAAAATGTGATATTATTCTTTAAAATTAACCGTTTCGTTGAAAACCTTAAATGGTTGTATTGTTAAAGAATCAATTCATCGATGTTAACTAGGTTTTCTTTGCCTATAGTCTAGTCGTTTAGTAAACTGACCCTTGTATTTAAACGGTATTTTATACAAAAAAGTTTAAAATCAATTTTAAAACAAATTTATAATATGAGTTTTGTTTTGCTTTTATTTAAGCTTACTACGCTTTACAACAAAATAAAATTTTAAGAAATTTAAAACTATTAATATAAATTAAATTGAAATTTTAATTTAATCTATTTAATTTTAATTTTTAAGTCTTACCGAAATAGAGATTTTTTTTTAAAATAAAAACATATTTCTGGCTTTTGAAAGCTCGTGGTCTATATTTGAATATGTTGCTTGCAAATTTTTGCAGAATGACCTTGATTTGCTGAGTCGTAGGGCCTCAAATCTTACACTACCATTTAAAATTTAATAATAGCACTTAAAGCACCATACAATGCACTTAAAATAAAACAATTACTATTGAAAATATAAAAAAATTGTACAAGTAACAAATTATTCGGTATACAAAAAAGTAACCAAATTTTTGGTAAACAGAAAGTACCAATTATACGGTACAAATCAGAAATCTACCAAATTTTTGGTAACTATGCCGAATTCGTAACTTTTACCAAATACTTGGTAACGGTTACCAAATATTTTTTGAGTTGAGAATTTACCAAATAATTCGTAAATTTTTACCAAATATTTGGTAAAAATCTACCAAATAGAATGAGAGAGAAGAAATACAAAGAGTCACAATTACTTGTATTTTACAACAATTCTCAATCATTGTGTCATGGAAACAACGAAATGTTAAATGTATTGCTGATCTTATTACATTATAATAGGGTACTGACCCTATTATACACCAAACGACGATATCAAATTTCTGGGATGTAATCGAAAACGAAAAGGATTATCTTTATATTTAGTACAGCAAGAAAGAAAAGCTTGGAAGTTTAAACTTTTAAAATTTTTAAATCAAACTGACGTTTAAACTTAAAAAATTTTAAAATTACACCAGACAAACTAACATATCTAAGCCTTGGTGACTCAATTTTTTTTAGTATTAATAAAATCATTTATTTTATTCAATAAATACTATTATTAACAACTAAAAATGTCATATTTATGTATATTAAGCTTTGTTTTACATGCACAACAGCTAAAATTTCATAAAGGTGCCGTGTAGAGTCAAACTTTTTGTTTTTAATTTCATTGATTTTTTGTGAAAACTCTACTCCTGCCCCTAATAACCATAAAAATTTTTTGTCAGATAAAATAAGATCCTCCAAAATATAGAAATCCATGATCTCGGCAAACATGGGCATTTTTATTAGATGCAGACCAGCCGAGCCACAGAGCCTCATAAAAAAGAGCGAAAAAAGCAAATAAAGAGAGTAACAAGAATTGCAAATAAAACAGATTAAATAAAACTCACTCTCTCACAATATAAGAATCCTCTCATACATCCCAAAAAATCTCAATACAACCCTAAAAAAAATCAGCAATACAAACATTCTTCCAACACAAATAAAAAAACAAACTCTTTATCTCTCTCATTCCATTTGGTAGATTTTTACCAAATATTTGTAAAAATTTACAAATTATTTGGTAAATTCTCAACTCAAAAAATATTTGGTAACCGTTACCAAGTATTTGGTAAAAGTTACGAATTCGGTATAGTTACCAAAAATTTGGTAGATTTCTGATTTGTACCGTATAATTGGTACTTTCTGTTTACCAAAAATTTGGTTACTTTTTTGTATACCGATAAATTTGTTACTTGTACAATTTTTTTTATATTTTCAATAGTAATTGTTTTATTTTAAGTGTATTATATGGTGCCTAAGTGCTATTATTTGAATCTTAAGCGTTATTGTAAGATTTGAGTCCCATTTTATTGAAATAATTTAGAAAAAACTCCTCGTAAAATTTTCATTTTAATTATTATATTTCTTTTTAGAATGATTAATTGACAGACTTTTATAATGCGTTTATATAGCACATAAGACTTCAATTTAATTTATTATAATAAAATTATTTATTCAATAGACATAAAAATTTACACAAAAATAGGTTTAAAAACAAATAAAAATATATCACATTTTACTATTTTTAGTAAATAGTATAAGATCAATCCTTTCGTAAAAAATAAAAAAACAATAGCAAATTGTATTGACGGTAACAAATTACGACTCAGCAAATCAAGCTCATTCTGCAAAAATTTGCAAGCAACATATTCAAATATAGGTCACGAGCTTTCGAAATTTAGAAATATGTTTTTATTTTTAAAAAATCTCTATTTTGGTAAGACTTAAAAATTAAAATTAAATAGATTAAATTAAAATTTCAATTTAATTTATATTAATAGTTTTAATTTTTTTAAATTTTATTTTAGTGTAAAGGGTAGTAAGCTTTTATAAAAGCAAAACAAAACTCATATTATAAATTTGTTTAAAAATTGATTTTAAATTTTTTTGTATAAAATACCGTTTAAATACAAGGTTCAGTTCACTAAACGACTTTACTATAGGCATATAAAACCTAATTAACATCGATGATTTGCAGTATTGTATTGATTCTTTAACATTACAACCATTTAAAGGAGCACTGTCACAAATCAAATTCCTATAACGCCCGAACCGGACTGCTCCTTTAATACTGAACCGATTCAGCTGAAATTTTAAAATGTTGTAGCCTTGTAGTGTAGCACTCTAAATACCAAAGTTGAGTTAGGTAGCTTTGGTATTAAAGGAGCAGTCCGGTTCGAGCGTTATAGGAATTTGATTTGTGACAGTGCTCCTTTAAGGTTTTCAACAAAACGGTTAATTTTAAAGAATAATATCACATTTTACTATTTTGTAGTAAATAGTATAAGATCAATTTTTTCGTAAAAAAATAAAAAAAACAATAGCAAATTGTATTGACGGTGACAAATTACGACTCAGCAAATCAAGCTCTCAAAGTTATTAAAGAACAAAGTTTTAAAAAAGCGGAGATTCAAAAAAATATGATTTGTGTTTTAATTCGTTTTTTTGTTGTCATAACCGCACAATTTTAAATAGACTGCTCATCTCTGCGATGCAAACTAAGGAGGTCAGCCAGATATAATTCATCCATAAGTACAATGTCAAGACACTGTTTAAAACTCTTAAAAATGTTGCATAGTATACTAAACTCAACGGCACTGTAGAAGCGACAGAGCGGTCACGACAGACGCCGCGCAGAATAATTTTAAAAAAAATTAAAAAAACAACGGAAATGCCCATTGTATTTTGAATTAATTTTATTACGCGGCCTGAAGTAGGTAAAAATACAGCTAGAGTTACGTTGAATGTTTTAAATTTATTTTAATTTACACGTAGCGAACTGAATCAATTTATTTTGCAATTTACCTAAAATGGGCTAAAATCTTATACAGAATTCCTAATATTTATTCTATATAAATATAAAACCATAGATAAAAAACATATATTCTGACAGAAAGTAATTTTTTCATGTTTTTTAATATCTTTGTGCACAATAAATTACGTTTTTAGATATAAATTGGTATATTTTAATTTTTATTTTAACCATTTCAAGTATTTGGAAATGGATTTGAAATGAACTGCTGGTATAAATCCAACAACATTCAGTGTTTAAGTAATGTCGCTTCCTGGTGGCATTTAAGTTTATTGTAGTATTAAATTGATACAGGAAAAAAATAATCCCAGGTAAAAAATCCAAGGCCAAGAAAAAATAGTCCAAAGTCAGTAGGTCGAAATAATTCAATGTTGGTACACTTCATTAATTGAATTTCAGCAAAATCATTCCTTCTTTTATTTTCAAAGTCACTTCAATGACACATATTAGTGATGTTCCCTAAAGCTTCGCCTCATTTCTGAACTAATGTTATAAATAATGAAAAGGTAAATTATAGATTATTTGTCAACTTTTTTTAACTAAATTTTTAAAAACGATAAAAAAAGTCTTAAAAAAGCGAATAGACTAAATTAATTGAATTTCAATTTTTAAATAAGCCTAAATTCGCTCATTTATGTGGCAGAGCTGCGGAGCTGCCTTCGCTTCAAATGGTCCAGGCTCCAAAACATGATTGTGGTGAGAGTAGGAACATCACTAATACACCAACATATACATATGTATCAGGTAGGTTCAGCTGTGCTTGTTTAAAATGGTCTTCTGTCCGTGTCCTGACCACAATAAAAATTCAACGAGTGTTGTCTTTTACCATTTAAGGCTGTAAAAGCTTCTTTCACTGAAATGTCAGTGGCCTAAATAATAATAATAGTATTAAACTCCACTAATTCTTACAGTAAATTTAGAGTTTTGATTGCTATGACACTGCTTAAATCTGAATTTTGTTTATATAAACTTGGATTTTGAATAAATTTTTACAATAATTTCAAAAAAAAACAACCATATCCTTGTTTTGCTTGCAAATAAAAACCTTAATTTTTTAAAGTCATATGGCCTTTATATTGTTAATATTGTTTAAAAAAGGCAAATTATTTAAAAACCTAAATATTTTGCTTAAATTGAAATCAAATAAACTGATATTGTTTTTTGCTATTATTATCCTGCAAATCAATATATAAGAAAAATCTATTTATTGTAGGAATTCATTATGATTCGCAGAAAAGTCTATCCGTGCTATTTATAAAACTTTCCATTTTGGACTGGGTCCGTTTTTTACGCAGACCGGTCTGCGTAAAAAACGGTCGCAGTTCGTTTTGATCATCGAAAAGTGAACTGGGTCTGTTTTTATCATCGGAAAGGTTCGTTTTGGTCACCGGAAAAGTAGACTGGGTTCGTTATTATCATCAAAAAGGTCCGTTTTTGTCATCGGAAAAGTGGATTGGGTCCGTTTTATTTGGACCCAGTCCACTTCCCGGTGATCAAAACGGACCCAGTGCAAAGTGGATGGGATCCAAAAGTTTTATGAATGGACGGTATGTATGTGTATAATTTTTATTTAGTGTATGTTAAAAAAGAATGAATATAGTGAAAAATATGCGTAAATGCATAAACACTATCCTGGTAATTACCAACTTTTTGGTACTTTCTGTGGCAAAATGAACAAATAACTATATATTTTGTAAAAAATACCAAGAAATTGGTAGTTTATACCAAGTTCTTGGTATTTACTTAGTGCCTACCAAAAGTTTGGTTGCTAAATTTTATTTTACTAAATAGTTGGTAATGCATTAACTAAATTTTTGGTAAACTGATTTTTGATTACCAAGCGAGTTAGTAGAAATTACAACAAATCAACAGGATAAATTTGTCTCAAAAAATTTATATTATCCCAAATATTTTTATTGGGACTATATATAAAGTGCGAGACAATCCAGAAAATTAAATTTTTTTTCTGATTAGAAAACAAAATAACATTAATAAACATTAGTTGACCCATTTTAGTGGTATTTAAGAGGATGATAGACTAATAGTTTATCAAATTTAATATTTGTGTGGAAATGTGTCATCCAATGCATACAATACAGGAAGTTTTTTTCTGCAAAACAAAATACATATTTTGTCTTATTCCAAGTTTAAATGCCCGATGAAACAAAAAAATCATGATTTTAATAAAATCGTTGCATAGTGCTCAAAATATCGCAATTTTGTTGCTTTTTTTCGCAAAACCAGCGATTTTTTTGTACAAAGTGCAGGCAAAATTGTTGGACAAACTGCCGTCGTTTGGTGTTTTTAACGAAAAAATCGCGGGTTTTTGTACAGGAAACGCAATATCTCGACAAATACTGCACTAATTTCAACGATTAAGGTATCAAATTAAAGTAAAAAGTAGCCGTTTTTTTGTAATTAAAAGTATCCCAATTGTCGAAAAATGACATTTTTGGAGGGTCATATCTCCTGAACCACTAGAGATATTTTGATGAAAACATTTTTGTCGGATATTGGGGGCTGGGGTAGTTTTTACAAAAAATAATCAAAATCGAAGACAAAAAGTTTAACTCGGTACCGCACCTTTAAAAAATTAACACTTCACAACTATTATTATAAAACAAACTATAGTTTTTATTAAATCCAAAAGATTTTTTCCCATAAAATTGCTTTTACTGATTTTTAAACGGGGTTATACTGCCAACAGTCATAATTTTTATTGAACAATTTGTCAGTTAGCCCAGCATCCCAAAAACTGTGTTTATAAAGTGTCCAGCAAAAATGTCCAAAGTTTACATAGGAATTTTTTGGCCAATTAATAACAAGATGTTAACTTTATCGCTATTTAATATTGTTTAAAAAGCTTTTTTGCTCAAATCTAAAAAGTTTTGGTAAATAAAAAATTGGTTGACAATTTTTGTATTTTCTGAAAAGGAGGGATTTAAAAACATTTCTGATTTGAAATTCATATTTTATGCGTCATACAAACATATTTTTAATTGGTCCTCTCATATCCCCATACAATTTTATAAACTCAGATTTAAAGTCAAATTTACTTCAGCCATATGAGTAAAGGAAAATTAAATTACTATTAGATTAGTATTAGTCCAAGACAAATTATTTCAAGGCGTTTAATTATTTAAATTGAGCATTCAGCAAATAGGTGATTTAAAACTTTCAACAAAAAAATTCAAGAATATTAACAATTAAATACCGCCGTACTTATTTAAAGCAAAAATTATTATAATTAAAACTATAAATTTGCTTCATTCTTGGTATTGTAATACATTAAAATAAATCCGGCGGTCTTGTTAGGTTAAAAATCTGTTTAGCTTAAAAAATTAATTTTATTGATTAATACACAATCGAGAGTGTCGATAACATTCAAATTAAAAAATAGAAAAATAAATAATTTTCAATTTGTTCTATTTTTTGACAAAAATAATTTTTGACATTTGAGAAATTTATATCAAATAAATTAATCAAAGACAGACGTAACAACAACATGATTTTATTTTTAAATACTTATATTTCAAAATATATCTCGAATATATTTAGTTTGCAAAAAATTGCATCTAGAACTCGTTGATTTTATATAACACAAATTTTTTATCTGTCTTACCGGTTGTAGTTGTCCAAAAATAAGTTTTACACTAAATCTTCAGCAATTGGTACAAAATAAAATAGCATCATTGAAGAATCGGTAGCAGACGAGTGACAGCAAAGCGATGAAACCGGTTGAGTTAAATATGTTTTCCATGTCCTTTTCTTCAAAATTTAAGTTTTTCACGTTTGACGGAAACATTTTTGGGTTTGTTTTTGCAATTTATATTTTTTAGTATAGAAGGCAGCTTAAAAAATTTTTGTTCCGTGAACAATTAGTATAGTAAACTGACGCGTTAAAATCAATAATATCAAATAATTTTTTTTTGGTAGTAACTACAAAATTTTCGTAACTTTAACGAATTATTTGATACACCATAGTCTACTAATTATTTGGTAAATTTTTCACACTTTACCTTTTACTTGGTACACACTACTAATTATTTGGTAAACCGTTACTAAATATTTGGTAACATGAAGTTACCAAATCATTTGGTAATAGCCAACTACCAAATGAACTGAGAGAGAAGTTAATTAAAAAATACGTCGGATTTGAAAATTTAAACAAAAATCCAACTATACCCTGTGTCATATCCATGGCCTGGAACCGCCTGTTTTTATTGTCGTAACTCATAAAAGTGGCCCGAGTCGGGTCGGAGCCGAAAGAAGCCATGGATACGGATTCCTGGATTTCCAGCCAAAATTCGTATTCGTCCCGCATTTCCACGTATCCCAAGGGTTTGGCCGCCCCCGCACAACTTATAAAACAATACAAACAAATTAAAACTGTCGAAAAACAATTCATCCGTTTAATCGGACGCATTTCGAAAACGAAAGAACGCTTTTTTTCCCACAGCGCGTTTAGTAATGATGCAGTCAGCTTATGAATTGAAACGACAATAGCGACCCATTGTATGCGTATGATGAGTTTTTTATTTTTGTTCAACCAGTTTAAAGGTGCGAGTTAAAAAAAAGAGTCCGGTTTTTAAGCAAATAGACGCTTAACCGCTGCTACGTTCTCGAAGTTGAAGGATGAACACAGAGGTTGGAAATAAAAGATTAACAAGAGCGACAATTTGTTTGACAAAGTTCACAATTGATCTATTTGAAACTGTGTGCGAAAGTGGCGGTAACGGGCGTCCGGTCATTGTCAAAAAAATTAACATTTCGCTTTGTTACTTTTTGTTTGAAAGAAATGACGGGAAAAATTATGAGGGTGAGAGACTATCATGGGGAAAATTATATCGAGCGAAATTCCATTGTACCCCGTTTAGAAGTTTGCTGTTACCAAGAATATATAACACATAAGAGAATGTACGACTGAACACTAAATTTTTGAACAAAATTTTGCTTGAAAAGTTGTACGTGCGCAAAGTGCTTTTTGTTTTGCTAGAATAATCGCAGTGTGAAGAAAACAGCATTGAGTGCAAAGAAAGTAGCTCATTTTTACTACAGTAAAAGTGACAATGTGTTAAAAATTGCAGCGCAGAAAAACTAGCAGAAAATGGCGGATTTTTGCTAGAAAATTCGCACAGAATTTTTCAAATGAGACTTTTCTAAAAATTTGGTCATAATCAGAGTTATGGCCAATATTTGGGATTTTTTTCTTTTTTTTTGATCGTTCAAATGAAATAGAGTTGTGTGGTAATAAAATTTACATTTATGGACTTAAAAAAATAAGATATTTTGGCTCTCGATCAACGAATATTATTTGAATGATTTTAAAACAGAGGTTTTTCAAAGGTTAAGTCTAAAAACAATTTTGGTCAAAACTATTAATTTATTTATTAGTAAAATGCACAGGTCATTACTACGACTGCTACATGCAAGTAGAAGAAGAATGTAATGTCAGTAAAAATACATAAATATAACTAAAAATATAATCACAATAAATAAGCACTATTACAAAACATTATAAGATCTTAATTTTTTTTCGAAAATTATTTAATGTTTTACTACAATCTCTTAGGGTAAAATATATTATGTGCTAAATATACAATTAGAGTAAAGGTTTTTGGAAACATTTTTTTTTGGCTTTAAGTTTGTATCCATTTCCTTTTGTTCTTATGTTTTCATCCATATTGTTCAAAAAATCCCGCGGAACATCTATTAAATTATAAAATTATTTATTTTATGATGTCAGTAATAATTCTTTGTTTTTTAAGAGTTTCAAGATTTAATTGACTTATACGTGTTTGGTAATCCACTACAGGTAAACTAAACCTTTAGAAAGTCTTCTGGTAAACACCCTTTAGACTTTTTCGATAATTTCTTTATTTTTTAAAGATATGGTGACCATATAGTTGTTTCAGTCTCCAGAAGGGGTAAGATGTACGTTTTGTATAAATGCGTGGTCCAGTATAAAAATGTACGTAACAGTTTTCCCAAAAAATAATAATCTGGCTTTCCATTACCTATCGTCTCCTACTAATAATTTTAAACACTTTTAAAAAATAGTAAATTCTCAATTGGCAATATTCAAAGGATCAAAAACACGCCAAACGGCAACCTTTTGTTCAAAATACGTTGTCTTGTAAAGATGCCTATGTTAGTTTTGTTTCTTCAAAAATTCAACCTCCTTATCCCGGTAAGAACGGTTCTTGAACCTGCCTTCGGAAGATTGGAGACAGATAGGAGGCAGGTAAAACTGCCTCAGAGGCAGCGTGAAGGCGGAAGGGTGGAGGCAAGTAGGAGGAAGGGTGGAGGCAGGTAAAACTCCCTCGGAGGCAGGCAGGAAGTAGGTGGCCCTGCCTCCTATGTTAAGACGTGTACAGATTAGGAGGCAGGTAAGAGGCAGCTAAAACTGCCTCGGAGGCAGGCAGGAGGCAGCTAAAACTGCCTCGGAGGCAGGCAGGAGGCAGCTAAAACTGCCTCGGAAGCAGGTAGGAGGCAGAGCGGAGACAGGTAGGAGGCAGTTAGGAGGCAGGCAGGAGGAAGGTAAAAGCCGTTTTTCATAATTTAGGCCCCCCGTCCTTACCGGGTTATTACATTTTCTGACAATAAGCTTTCCAAAAATACCTCGTTTAGTTTATTTTGTTTTGCGGTTAAGAATAAATCAGGAAACCCAAGATCACCCATACACACAGAAAAAAAACAATACGTTACATCTATTTACATATGTATAAATAAAATTAAAATTTTTTAGCAGCAGAACGGAAATAGCCTCAAATGAAATGAATAAATCTGTAAATCAAAAAGTTTTGACCTTTCTTGATTGCCAGAGCCGGGCCGAAATTTTTAATATACTCGCGGGATGGAGGAAATTTTAATTTTAATTTTAATCAAATTTTAGCAAATATTTTTATTTTTTGAAGAATAGCGTTGTTTTAAAAATGCAACAGCAAATGCTGGCCGCGACCCGCTAGAGGACGGCCTGTAATTATTTCCGGCCAGGACGGGCTAGGCCCGTCCAGGTCGGACCAGATCGTTTAAAATCTCGGTCAGCTTACAGCTCTGTGGTAAATTGTGACATTCCTAACCACCAAATCGTCGTTACTCTGACAAAAAGAGTCACAATCAGTATAAAATTTACGTGACTCTGACTCATTTTGCTTAAATTATTTGTGTGTTAAAATATCAAAAGAGTCACAGTTACAAATATTTTACGACGCCTCTGACTCATTGTGTCAGAGTAACGACGAAATATTATTCTCAAGAACTGCGAGCAAATAACGCGGAGGAACTTCCGGTTTTTATTCCTTTTTTAAAACTGTTTTTATTTTTGTTTATTTTTTTTTGTTTTTTTAAGTTTACAAAAAAATTTAGAAAAAAATAATGGCATTATTGTTTAACCGTAATTCAGGAAATTTGAACAAAAATAAGGCGGAACACCTAGAAATGCCCCGAAGCTCCAAAAATTAAAGCTCTGCAGCAAAATTTTTGATCTAAACTCCGGGAAATATCCACGTCGGAATTTTAAGGACCATCAAAACTGTTTTATGTTTTATTCTGTAGAAATGGTTGTGGGAGGAGCTAATAGAATCATTTTTAGCCAATTAGTGCTTGGGAAAAATTAATCTCCAATGGCTGAAATATCTTCTTTTTTATAAGCACTAATTGGCTAAAAGTGATTCTAACGTTATAACTCTGTGAAGAATATTAACTTAACACTGAACAATTTCTGTTTAAATGGGAGGGTTTTGGCTATCGTGTCAGTAAATATATTTTGTTTTCCCAAATGTATTGTTTTTTTAATATTAAAATATATTCTGTGTGTGAAAAATTTGTTTGTTCATTGTATACTGGTACTAAATGGGTTACGAAAATAAACGTAAATCAAAATGACATGGTAAAAGCTTTTAAAGCATTCGATTTAAAAAAAATTAAAATTAATGATAAATTCCATGTTTTTTGACGTCGTGTATTTTTGACGTCCTTAATCAGCGTTGTAAATATATTCTGTAGGTTGATTTTTTTGTAATTGCAATTTCCAATTAGATATCTTATTGTGTTTACTTCAATTTAGCTGGCTTAATAATAATAAAAATTCTTTTAATTCTACTTTGCAAAAGAAACACTAAAATGTATAAACCCAAAAAATAACTTCATTTTACCAGTCCCAATTTAGTTAAGGAAATATGCAAACACGAGTTTCCATGTCGTATAAGTTAGATTTTTTTTAATTTACAAACTTATTGGCCTTTATGCGCCGCATTAGTTAAGATCAAATTTCAATCCCTTTCACGTAAGAATATGTTTAAATTTAAACCGAGACAAATATAGATTTTATTTCATATTGAAATGAAATTAATACTCTTCTACACTAATGTTTCGTTTAGAAACAGAACTTCCTTTTTCTTTACTAACGTGTGTTTTTTTTGGAAAAAATATTTACTTAAATATTATGTAAATTTTTGCACCTGTCAACTGCGGTGCTCTGAATCTCCACCCTTTTAATAAATAACCTAACTTACACATTGAAAGGCATTTTATGTTATTTTAGTCATATTTTTGTACAATTA
>JASAMX010033795.1:0-22382 GCA_030248175.1 Microlaimidae sp. YZB2_3
GGTCAAAAATGGGCCTTAGGGGGGGGGGGAGAGGTCTAGGAGGCCGTAGGGGGGGGGGGGCGACCCCCCTACACCCCCCTTGGGTGACCTATGGTCGCCAGATAGTAAAATTTGGGGGTTTTCAGAGGCTAAAAATTCAAAATTTTCTAGCGCCTCGCTAATCGATCGGCGCCAAACTTTAAAATAATTTTAGTACCTCAATGGACCCCCAAAAACCAAAAATTTGTTCCGCTTCGCTTTGCTCAGCGGTCACTTTCTATAGTATACATACATATATATCTCGTTATTTATGTTGCCTGATGCTAATGTTATTTCAAAGTTAGTACAATAATTTTTATAAGTAATAAGTACTACCAAGAATATATAAGAGAAGAATGTACCACTCAATACAAAAAATCGCACCCATCCGTGCATCGGTTTGCCATAAATAAGCCCCCCCGGGGGGGTTATGTACTTCCGGGGGGGGGGTACATAAACCCCCCCGGAAATTTTAAATTAAAAAAAAAATTTTTATTTAAATTTTGGGGGAGCATATACACTCCCCCGGGGGGGTTTATATGCTCCCCCGGGGGGTCTATATACTCCCCCGGGGGGTCTATATACTCCCCCGGGGGGGTCTATATACTCCCCCGGGGGGGTCTATATACTCCCTCGGGGGGTCTATATACTCCCCCGGGGGGTTTATATGCTCCCCCGGGGGGTTTATATACTCCCCCGGGAAGGTTTATATACTCCCCCGGGGGGTTTATCGTTTATGTACCCCCGGGGGGTACATAAACCCCCCGGGGGGTTTATTTATGGCAAACCGATGCACGGATGGGTGCGATTTTTTGTATTAAGTGGTACATTCTTCTCTTATATATTCTTCGTACTACACAGAAAGCAAAACAAACAATCATATTGGTTGATTTATGTACCTCCCTCGTAAATTTTTCTGCCGCCTATAGCATTGGCTCGGATTTTTTTCATATAGGTAGGTACCCTAGAAAACATGGAGCCGAGATGCTGCTCATGTCCTTTGGTTTACAATGTAGGTTTAGCCAAGGGGTCTGAAACTAACGTCTCTAAATTCCTTTTTTGTAAAATCCAGGCTCTGCCAATGTGTGCTTATGTAATTTTTAACTAAGAAAACATGTTTTTACCGCTAAAAACATTAGATAATAGGTTATTAGGCCAAAAACAGTGTATTATACAGCTTTATCTACGTTTATCCCTGCTTTTTTAACGTTTTCAAAAATTAAGGGGGACTCCGCTCCCCCCCCCCATAATTTTGGGCGAAGTTTTTTTTGTACTACAAACCGCCCCCCCCCCCCAAAATGAAACTCTGGTTACGTCCCTGGCTAGAGGGTGTGGTTACCTGGGATAAATCGAATTTTGAATTCTAGGGGGGGGGGTCCCAGGGGGGTCCGGACCCCCCCCCCTAGGTTTGTAAGGGGGATCGACCCGAGGTGCGAAATTTTGAAATCTAGAGGGGGGTCAGGTGGGGTCCGGTGTCCAAAGCAAAACATTTTTTAACCATAATAACTTTAATAATTGTTCTTTTTATAAGATAATACTACATTTTATTGAATAAAAAGCCATATTCATGTATAAAAAGGGTATAAAAGCATGAATATGTGATGAAAATTCACGTTTTTGGAAGAAAAATTAGTATAAAAAAGGTACCTAAAATTTTCCCGAGGGGGAGGGGGGGTCAGATTTCAAAATCTAGAGGGGGGTCAGCAGGGGTAAAAAATTCGGAAATTTGGGAGAAGGGGGCCCCCCTTGATTTTAGTCTAGGGGGGGTCCCAAAATTTCGAAGCTAGGGGGGTGGACCCCACCCTGCCCTACCCCTTTTCTCACCTATAATAGGAAAAAGATAGTGCCATAAGTGGGCCGTGGGCAGGGGGGGTGTTGAGGCTTGGGGGTGTTTATCCCCCCTTAAAAAAATCCCGATTACTGCCGACAACCCCCTCCCGTCTCCCCTTCACCGCCCCCCCCCCCTCGAAAATTTGAGGGTACCCCAGACACCCCCTCCTAAAATTTAGGAGGATCCCAGTCTTAAAAACCCTAAAAAGGGGTAAATGAGATATACATCAAAAAAATTTCGGCACACCCCCCCCCCAAATTTCAGGGGTCATCTAAACCCACCTTCCGCCAAGGAAATCCGGGAAGCTGCTCACCTATGGATAGTGCCTCCTCCACACCTGTGCACTGCCCCCCCGGGTTAAAATGGGGGGGCAACTTTTTTAAAACGGGGGGGGGGCAAGCAGAGGGGAGAGAAAAAAAAGAAGGGAAAAAAGGGACAAAAAAGCAAAAATAAGGTAAAAATAGGTCTAAAATGGCTTAAAATACATTGAAATAGACTAAAAACTGTAAAAAATTCGCGATGATGGCGTCATCGTAGGTCAAAAATGGCGTCATAATTTTAGGGTACTTTTTCATTTTTTGGCGGGGGGGGGGGCAAATCCTCCAATAAAACGGGGGGCATTTCCAGACCGTGCACAGGTCTGCCCCTTCTATTCCTCTCTCCTTTGCCCGGGTTCATCACCTGTAAAATCATTTAAATTGGTTATTTGGTCGTTTTTAATGTATGAATATATCGCTCCTTTTAAAGAAAAATATTTTGATCAACTTACAGTCAAGTAGATTTTTTTTTTAAATTATAAAAACTGACTGGTGACTTTTTTTATTTCATTAGTTTTTGCATAAAATTTTGTTTAGATAACCATAGAGGAATTTCCAGAATGGTTTCCCGCTTGCGACGAAGAACCACCAGCGTTGAAAGACATGCTGCATTGGAATTGGATGGAAGTCGGAGAAGTAAAATTTTACTGTTTTTATTTTAAATATATTTTTTTTATTTTGTTTTACATGCTTATCTGATAGCCATAAATATCTGGCAGCCATAAACATAGTTGGTCCGATGAGAATTTTATAAAATTTATGAAATAATATGAAACATAAACCTTATATAATATTCCCCACGGTTCCTGGAACTTTCATCTTTTGATTTTCTTAGCATATTTTGCAACTAAAATCGTGGATTGAAAACCATATTTTTTGTGAGCTTAATCAAAACCAACAAAATCCAAACAAGCTTTATCATCAGAAGTTTTTTAATGGTGTGTTTTTTAAATTGCAGACTAAAAACCTTATTATTTTCTAAACCTAAGCGAAACCTACAAATAATAATTTTTTTATTCACTCTAGACGCCCAATTTAATTTTTTGGGTAAAAAACTTGTCTTTAAGAAAAGAAGTACGCTTATAAAATCGCACGCAAAAGACGAGAATGTTAAAAGACGTAAGCTAAAAGACAACACTTCCGCACATCATTCCCCAGTTTATCCATTCTGGGACACGTATGGTGAGATATAGTTAAGGTTGTTAAAGCCAAAAAACTTAAATCTGAAACTTACAGACTAAAATCAGGAACTCGAAGCCTAAAGTTTAAAAATGCTAAAATCTTAGGCTACACCGTGTTTTGTTTTGTGCCCCAATTTTTCAAATGTAAAGCTTTAAGTTCTCAAATTTTTCCATCGGTTCCAACTTCCATAATACCCTTAAAAGATTCCGTAAACAGGGTTATAATATTTTTTTAATTTATTTTTCATTATTTTTTCTTAATTTTTTTTATTATTGCATCTACATAAACACTTTTTTTATAGGAAAAGTTGAAAATTGATGATGAATTTGAATTTTGCTCAGAAAGCACAGTGAAGTCGGTACTGGATGCCAAGTCAGTATAATAGAATGAAACATAAGTTTCACAAAATTTTTTTGGAATTATTATAAGAACTAAATTTATGATTTACAACAATTAACCCCTTAAAAACAATTACTCGCTAGCCCATTAACGTCCACGTGGAATATCTAAAAAAAATTCCCTAAAATCCCCCTCTTCTTTTCTTTCTTGCCCCTCCACTAAAGAGTCTACTCCACGATACGGCTTTTTTTAACATTAAAGAGCGTCTTAAATGTCACGTCAGTTACCGTCCTTTTTTATTTTTAAAATTATTTAAAAGTAAAATGTTTTCCTTGCCAAAAATATTGCTGGAATAACCGTTTGAAAAAAAAAGATTTTAAAAAGGGTTAAAATCACATTAAGATATTTATAAAAGTGGATGTTTCAGCTTCATTCTGTTATAAATTAAAGATCCGTGTTCGATCAACTGCCGGACCGACAATTGCGCGAAGCCCGAACCCGCGCCAATCCCTACGAAACCATCAAAGGAGTTTTCTTTCAAAATAGGTTAGTATTAGTATAGTATGTGTTAATTTTAATTTTGACCCTATTGATGGTTTTTACAGATCTATACTGGAATGTTCAAGCAAGACCCTAGAATACTGTATTCTTTTTTGTTTTGTTTGTTTTTAGTTTGTTTAGTTTTATATTGTTTTCATTGTTTAGACTATAGCATAGGTGTTTTTGGTCAGGTCTACTAGGGGGAAGGGTCTACCCCCGGGTGGAAGGCGAAAATTTTTTAGGGTGAGGGGGGAGGTCCGAGGCCCTGGTATTTTAGGGGGGTCGACCCCGGGTGCAAGATTTCAATTTTAGGGGGGATCAGGGAGGTCCGATTTTTTAACAAAGTTTTTTAAATCAATAATTTAAGTGTTTTTCGGTCTAATATTGAATTTTAAATACTAAAACAGCCTATTTAGGTCTAAAAAGCACACTGTTTTTAACTAAAAAACGTGCTTTTGACAGTAAATAAAAAATGGTCCTACTAAATTGGTTGGAAGGGGGGGGGGTCAGCCTTGCAAGAGTGGGGTCAGGCCGGACCGCTCTCGAGTTTTGGGGAAAGAAAGGGGTCCCCTGGATTTTTTCTAGTGGGTCCGAAATTTTGGCTCTAGGTGGAGGGTGGTGGACCCCATACATGTGCAAGTTGGTCCGGAGTGGGGGGTTAATAAACCCCAAATTAGGGGGGTTAAAATGCGATAAACGCAAAATACCCATATCCTTTTTTTTCTGGAGTGCATTTTACACTATCGTTTTTTGATTTTGAAGGAAAAATAGGTAAAAAACGCTAATTTTAGGTAAAAAAGCCATTAGCATTTTTGAGCTTTTTATTGCTTAAAACATTCATTTTGACCTCAAAACTTAAGTTTGGGGGCAGTTAGAAGTCATTTTAAGGACATTTTTTCTTCATTATTCCAAAATTGGGGGATTAACTTTTTCTCCCCCCACCCACTTCTGAGTGGGGGGGGGGGTTAAACCCCCCTTCTCAGAATTTGGGGGTTAACCCCCCCCCCCAACCCCCCCCCCTTCCCTGCCGATGTATGGTGGACCCCTCTGTCCCCCCCACAAAACACCTATGTAGACTACCAATTAGTTTCATATTGTTTTTTTATGGTTTCATTTATTGTTTTTTTCTATTGTTTACTATTTGAGTTTTTGTTTGGTATTTAGGGCGGCTATGAAGACGGCGAACATAGACGCCGTTTTCGATTGGATTCTGACCAATCCCCGCCACCCGTTCCCGCCCACGGACCCACCCCCGCCGGCCAATCAGCGTCTGGATTGGGTTCCTCGAAATGGACCGGATGTCTACTATTTCGCGGACGTCTGCGCCGGACCGGGTTAGACAATTTTTTACGGCAAACTGTAAATTCCACCGACACCGACCAAAATCTACCGTAATCTACCGTAATTTTTAGTATTATGCAAATTTTAGCCTAAGCCTAAGCCTAACCTGCACATCAATATATAATTTGCGTAAATTTGAGGCGGTGTCGGTGGAATTTACAGTTTGCCTTTTTTACTGGTTTTTAGATAGATCGCCAGCACCGCGGGGGTACCGGTACGTTTGCTATTCTCCCTTTTGGTACCCCCTCCAAGACCATAAGTTAGAGAGAAAGGGGGGCAGTGTGGGCGTGGGGTCCACCCACCATAGCCTCGAAATTTGGCCCCCCCCCCCCCCTTAGACGAAAATCTAGCCCCCCTCCCTCCAAATTTTTTAAATTTTTACCTCCTACGCCCTCTAAAATTGGAAATCTAACCCCCCATACATGGGCAAGTTGGTCCGGAGTGGGGATTACATACAAACGCGAAATACCCATATGGTTTTTTTTCTGGAGTGCATTTTACCCATATCGTTTTTCAATTTTGAAGCAAAAATAGGTAAAAAAACGCTAATTTTAGGTCAAAAAGCCCTTTTTATTGCATTTTTGAGCTTTTTATTGCTTAAAACATTCATTTTTACCTCAAATCTTAAGTTTGGAGGCAGTTAGAAGTCCTTTTAAAGACATTTTTTGGGGGGGGTAACTTTTTCTCCCCCCCCCCCTTTTGAGTGGGGGAGAGGGGTTAAACCCCCCTTCTCAGAATTTGGGGGGGTTAACCCCCCCGTGCCATGTATGCCCCCCCCCCCCCTCGGGAAAATCTTAGGGATTTTTTTATACTAAATTTTCCTCCAAAAACGTGAATTTTTAACACACATTCATGTTTTTACACCATGTAGTATTAGCCTATGAAAAGAACAATTATTAAAGTTATTATGGTCTAAAAGAGTTTTGCTTTGGACACCGGACCCCTCTGGGACACTCTCCTAGAATGAAAATGCGCTTTACCTCGGGTAACCACCCCCTCTCCTCCCCAACGACTTTTTTATGAACCCTCTCAACTCCCCCTAGCAAACATCCATCAAAATGGGAAAACAAAATGTTTTAGTTGTTTCCTAAACAAAAGCTTTAAATCAAGCTAAGTTTATTATTATATACTTTGGAGTATTTAAACAGTTAAAACTCAAAAAAAATGTTGCTCACATATTATTTTTATGCAAATGCATTATGTTTACTCCCCCTCCTCCGAAAACCCTCCTGACTCAAGCACCCTAGGTTGTTTTTTTTTTTTTCAAAATAAAACCCTTGGGTATGCTACCCTAACTTTTGAAAATTCCAACATCCTACTGTTAAAAAATCCCATCCCTCAGTCGTCAGAGGTCCAGCAAATTGATCCGGAGTGGGATAATTGGGACCGCCGCCATACATGGGCACGGGGCGAGATTCACCCCCTCCACTGGAATTTTGAGATAAGAAGTGTAGTAGTAACCGTGACCCCTCCCCCACTCAGAAATGGGTGGGGGGAAGAAATGTTATTCCCCCGAATTTTGGGAAAATGAAGAAAAAAATGTCTTTAAAATCACTTAACTGCTTCCAAACTTAAGTTTTGAGGTCAAAATGAGTTTTTTAAGCAATAAAACGCTCAAAAATGCTTTCAAAAGGGCTTTCTGAACTAAAATTAGCATTTTTTACCTATTTTTTCTTCAAAATCGAAACACTATATAGGTAAAATGCATTTTTTGGATTTTAACCCCCTTCCCCATCCCAATACGGTTCGGTTTTAATCCCCCTCCCCTCCCGCTCCGGACCAAATTGCCCATGTATGGAGACCGTTATCATATTACGGCCCATTCACATGGTTCCGATACCAATACCAAAAATCTGGGTTTAAAAACCATTTGTCGAAAGTGCAGACTTTTTAAAAGTTTATTAAAATATAATTTTAAGGTGGATTTACTGAGTACGTATTATGGAAAAAGGGCTGGGACTCACATGGATTCGGATTCACCTTGCGAGGAAAAGACGATTTTAAGTAAGTATATACAATCTTATTTTACAACCATAATTAATCGTCGTTACTACGGCAAAATGAGCCACTGTCATATAAAATACACGTGACTGTGACTGTGACTAATTCTTTGGTAAATAGAGGGGTGTTTAAAATATAAAATAAATCACAGGCATAGGTAGGCAGGGGGGTTATGGGGTTATAATACGTATACCCCCCCAAGAAAAAATCCAGATTATAGCCGACACCACCCCTTAAATTTGGGGGTACCACGGATACCCCCTAAAATTTGGAGGGTCCCAGTACTAAAAACGCTGAAAATTTGGTATTTGAGGTATACCCCTAAAAATTTTTTTGGGACAACCCCCCTTCAAATTTCTAGCCTCGGGTATACCCCCCAAAGAAAAAATCCGGGAGGCTGCCCACCTATGGTCACAGGCACACATATTTTATACAAACTGTGGCTCATTTTGCCGTAGTAACGACGTAATATTCTCCTAATTCTCTAATTTGAGACGATACCACGGTACTCCTAAAATTTTGAGCCGTTTCGGCTGCCGTCTCTTTTCAAGGATTTGCCATAGAGCTTTGGGAGACTGACTCATGTATGTACTGGAATCCTCTAATTTTTAATCTTTAGACTAAAAGAGGGAGTAACGTTATGGCGTGGCGGTATCGAGCAGTAACTGCAGGTCATTCACGAAAAAACACATTTTATTTCTATAAGCGCTAATCTGAAAAGGAGGCATTATATGCAGTGCAGGTTTAAAAACAACTGGGGAACGGTCCCCTTTTTCCCTGTGGATACGGTTACGGTCATGTTTGTGTAGCAATAGGCACTAAAAATCTTTTCCTAAATTGAGCGTTTTTTACCTATTTTTTATCTATATTTTTCCTTCAAGTGTAAAAACGTTTTGGGTAAACTGTACTCTAGAAAAAAACTATATATTAATATGGATAAAATGCGTTCCTCAGATTTTAACCAGGATCACGTATTTTGGGGGTATATCCAACCCCCCAAATACCCAATTTTTAACGTTTTTAGCGCTGGACCCCCAAATTTTAGGTGTCAGCAGTAATCAAAAATTTTGGGGGTATAACCCCCCTGCCCACCTATGATTTTAACCCTCGCCTTACTCTGAACCAACTTGCAGACCTGTGCAGTGGTTCAGAGTAAGGCGAGGGTTAAAATCATAGGGGCAGGGATCCCCCAAAATGAACGCGACAAGCAAGGATCACGCAAAAAACGAAAAAGATTGGTTGATATACCCCTCAAAAAAAAAAATATCATAAAATCGAGAACACATTTCCATATTTATCAGTTTTTTCTAGAGTACAGTTTACCGAAACGTTTTTACACTTGAAGAAAAATATAGATAAAAAATAGTAAAAAACGCTCAATTAGAAAAATTTTAGCCTATCTACACAAACAACCGAACCAACCACAGACCAGTTTAAACCCACCAAACCCCCGACCAAAACCTGCTTCCCCCGGCCCCCCTCCGGGTTTTATTGGAGGAAAAAAAAAAAAGAAAAAAGAGGAAGAAAGAGAGAAGGGCAATTTCAAAACGGGGGGTAACTTTTTTAACGGGGGAGTACTGGGATTTTTTCCGGGTTGGGGGGGTATACGTATTATAACCCCATAACCCCCCTGCCTACCTATGCCTGTGATTTATTTTATATTTTCAACACCCCTCTATTTACCAAAGAATTAGTCACAGTCACAGTCACGTGTATTTTTTTATATCACAGTGGCTGGTATTTTGCCGTAGTAACGACGATTAATTATGGTTGTAAAATAAGATTGTATATACTTACTTAAAATCGTCTTTTCCTCGCAAGGTTAATCCGAATCCACGCCAGTCCCAGCCCTTTTTCCATAATACTTACTCAGTAAATCCACCTTAAAATTATATTTTAATAAATTTTTGAAAAGTCTGCACTTTCGACAAATGGTTTTTAAACCCAGATTTTTGGTATTGGTATCGGAACCATGTGAATGGGCCGTAATATGATAGCGGTCTCCATACATGGGCAATTTGGTCCGGAGCGGGAGGGGAGGGGGTTAAAACCGGACCGTATTGGGATGGGATGGGGAAGGGGGTTAAAATCCAAAAAATGCATTTTACCCATATAGTGTTTCGATTTTGAAGAAAAAATAGGTAAAAAATGCTAATTTTAGTTCAGAAAGCCCTTTTGAAAGCATTTTTGAGTGTTTTATTGCTTAAAACACTCATTTTGACCTCAAAACTTAAGTTTGGAAGCAGTTAAAAGTGATTTTAAAGACATTTTTTTCTTCATTTTCCCAAAATTCGGGGGAATAACATTTCTTCCCCCCCACCCATTTCTGAGTGGGGGGGGGGTCACGGTTACTACTACACTTCTTATCTCAAAATTCCATTGGAGGGGGTGAATCTCCCCCCGTGCCCATGTATGGCGGCGGTCCCAATTATCCCACTCCGGATCAATTTGCTGGACCTCTGACGACTGAGGGATGGGATTTTTTTACAGTAGGATGTTGGAATTTTTAAAAGTTAGGGTAGCATGCCCAAGGGTTTTATTTTGAAAAAAAAAACAACCTAGGGTGCTTGAGTCAGGAGGGTTTCCGGAGGAGGGGGAGTAAACATAATGCATTTGCATAAAAATAATATGTGAGCAACATTTTTTTTGAGTTTTAACTGTTTAAATACTCCAAAGTATATAATTTTCAATTCTAGGAGGGGTCCAATGTCCAAAGCAAAACACTTTTAGACCATGATAACTTTAATAATTGTTCTTTTCATAGGCTAATACTACATGGTGTAAACACTTCAATGTGTGTTAAAAATTCACGTTTTTGGAGGAAAATTTAGTATAAAAAAATCCCTAAGATTTTCCCGAAAGGGGGAGGGGTTAGATTTCCAATTCTAGAGGGGGTAAGGGGTAAAAAATTTAAAAAAAATTGGAGGGAGGGAGGGACCCCACCTTGCCCCCCTCTCTCTAACTTATGGTCTTGGAGGGGGTACCAAAAGGGGGAATAGCAAACGTACCGGTACCCCCGCGGTGCTGGCGATCTATCTAAAAACCAGTAAAAAAGGCAAACTGTAAATACCACCGACACCGCCTCAAATTTATGCAAATTATATATTGATGTGCAGGTTAGACTTAGTCTTAGGCTAAAATTTGCATAATATTAAAAATTACGGTAGATTTTGGTCGGTGTCGGAGGAATTCAAATTTGCCGTAAAAAATTGTCTAACCCGGTCCGGCGCAGACGTCCGCGAAATAGTAGACATCCGGTCCGTTTCGAGGAACCCAATCCAGACGCTGATTGGCCGGTGGGGGTGGGTCCGTGGGCGGGAACGGGTGGCGGGGATTGGTCAGAATCCAATCGAAAACGGCGTCTATGTTCGCCGTCTTCATAGCCGCCCTAAATACCAAACAAAAGCTCAAATAGTAAACAATAGAAAAAACAATAAATGAAACAATAAAAAAAACAATATGAAACTAATTGGTAGTCTACATAGGTGTTTTGTGGGGGCGGGGGCCAAAGGGAGGTCCACCATAAATGGGCACGGAAAGGGGGGGGGTTGGGGGTTGATCTCCCCCCCAAATTCTAAGAAGGGGGTTTAACGCCCCCCCCCCCACTCAGAAGTGGGTGGGGGGAGAAAAACTTAACCCCCCCCAATTTTAGAAAAATGAAGGGAAAAAATGTCCTTAAAATGACTTCTAACTGCCCCCAAACTTAAGTTTTGAGGTCAAAATAAATGTTTTAAGCAATAAAAAGCTCAAAAATGCTATAAAAATGGCTTTTTTACCTAAAATTAGCGTTTTTTTACCTATTTTTTCTTCAAAATCAAAAATCAATCATAGGTCACCGAAGGGGGGTAGGGGGGGGGGTCACCCCCCCCCTACGGCCTCTGAGACCTTCCCCCCCCTAAGGCCCATTTTTGACCCCTCCCCCCCCCCAATCGACCCCTTGAACCCCTGACCCCCCCCCCTAAGGCCCATTTTTGACCACCCCCTTCACCAGACAATCCCAAAAAATGCTTAAAAAATGGTCAAATTTCGTCAAAAAATTGTCAATTTTGGTCAAAAAAAACACCCCGGGGTGTGACCACCCCCCCCTGCTTTTTTTCAAAAAAAACACCCCGGGGGGTGGCCCCCCCGGGCGGTCAAAAACCTCCACACCCCGGGGTGTGGACCCCCCCCCCTGAGCCGTCGAAGGTCGGTGACCTATGAAATCAATATGGGTAAAATGCACTCCAGAAAAAAAAACGATATGGGTATTTTGCGTTTCTCGCATTTTAACCCCCCTAATTTGGGGTTTAACCCCCGGACCAACTTGCACATGTATGGGGTCCACCACCCTCCACCTAAAACCATCAATAGGGTAAATATTAAAATTAACACATACTATACTAATACTAACCTATTTTGAAAGAAAACTCCTTTGATAGTTTCGTAGGGATTGGCGCGGGTTCGGGCTTCGCGCAATTGTCGGTCCGGCAGCTGATCGAACACGGATCTTTAATTTATAACAGAATGAAGCTGAAACATCCACTTTTATAAATATCTTAATGTGATTTTAACCCTTTTTAAAATCTTTTTTTTCAAACGGTTATTTTTAGCAAGGAAAACATTTTACTTTTAAATAATTTTAAAAATAAAAAAAGGACGGTAACTGACGTGACATTTAAGACACTTTTTAGGGTTAAAAAAAACCGTATCGTGGAGTAGGCTGTTCAGTGGAGGGGCGAGAAAGAAAAGAAGCGGGGGTGAAGGGGTTAATTTCTGTAGATCATAAATTTAGTTCTTATAATAATTCCAAAAATTTTTTGTGAAACTTATGTTTCATTCTATTATACTGACTTGGCATCCAGTACCGACTTCACTGTGCTTTCTGAGCAAAATTCAAATTCATCGTCAATTTTCAACTTTTCCTATAAAAGAAGTGTTTATGTAGATGCAATAATAAAAAAAAATTAAGAAAAAATGATGAAAAACAAATTAAAAAAAATATAATAACCCTGGTTACGGAATCTTTTAAGGGTATTATGGAAATTGGATCCGATGGAAAAATTTAAGAACTTAAAGCTTTACATTTAAAAATTTGGAGCACAACACAAAACACGGTGCAGCCTAAGATTTTAGCATTTTTAAATTTTAGGCTTCGAGTTCCTAATTTTAGGCTGTAAGTTTCAGATTTAAGTTTTTTGGCTTTACCAACCCTAGCTTTATCTCACCATACGTGTCCCAGAGTGGATAAACTGGGGAATGATGTGCGGAAGTATTGTCTTTTAGCTTACGTTTTTTAACATCTTGTCTTCAAATAACTCGTCTTTTGCGTGCGATTTTATAAGCGTACTTCTTAAAGACAAGTTTTTTACCCAAAAAATTAAATCAGGCGTCTAGAGTGAATAAAAAAATTATTATTTTTGTAGGTTTCGCTTAGGTTTAGAAAATAATAAGGTTTTTAGTCTGCAATTTAAAAAACACACCATTAAAAAACTTCTGATAATAAAGCTTGTTTGGATTTTGTTGGTTTTGATTAAGCTCACAAAAAATATGGTTTTCAATCCACGATTTTAGTTGCAAAATATGCTAAGAAAATTAAAAAGATGAAAGTTCCAGGAACCATGGGGAATATTATATAAGGTTTATGTTTCATATTATTTCATAAATTTTATAAAATTCTCTTCGGACCAAGTATGTTTATGGCTGCCAGATATTTATGGCTATCAGATAAGCAAGTAAAACAAAACAAAATAAAAAAATATTTATATTTAAAATAAAAACAGTAAAATTTTACTTCTCCGATTTCCATCCAATTCCAATGCAGCATGTCTTTCAACGCTGGTGGTTCTTCGTCGCAAGCGGGAAACCATTCTGGAAATTCCTCTATGGTTATCTAAACAAAATTTTATGCAAAAACTAATGAAATAAAAAAAGTCACTAGTCAGTTTTTATAATTTAAAAAAATCTACTTTTTTTTTTTAAAGCTGAAGCGGGCCGGCGATGGATATTCCATATTACCGCCTACCACCTTATATCAGCACTGTTGTTGATGTAGAATGTTAGTCAAAGACCCCACCTCTATCAGAGGATTTTAGGGATTAGATGTGAGGTTATATTTAATAATACTGAGAGAACAATAAATATAAAGGATATTTACTTGACTGTAAGTTGATCACAAATATTTTCCTTTAAAAGAAGCGATATATTCATACATTAAAAACGACCAAATAACCAATTTAAATGTTTTGACAGGTGATGAAACCGGGCAAAGGAGAGAGGAATAGAAGGGGCAGACCTGTGCACGGTCTGGAAATGCCCCCCGTTTTATTGGAGGATTTGCCCCCCCCCCCCCCGCCAAAAAATGAAAAAGTACCCTAAAATTATGACGCCATTTTTGACCTACGATGACGCCATCATCGCGAATTGTTTGCAGTTTTTAGCCTATTTCAATGTATTTTAAGCCATTTTAGACCTATTTTTACCTTATTTTCGCTTTTTTTGTCCCTTTTTTCCCTTCTTTTTTTCTCTTTTTTTTCTTTCCCCTCTGCTTGATCCCCCCGTTTTATTGGCCCCCCGTTTTAAAAAAGTTGCCCCCCCATTTTAGAATTGCCCCCCTCCTGTTTTAACCCGGGGGGAGGCAGTGCACAGGTCTGGAAGGGGCACTATCCATAGATGAGCAGCTTCCCGGATTTCCTTGACGGAAGGTGGGTTTAGATGACCCCTAAAATTTTGGGGGGGGGGGTCGAGGTGTACCGAAATTTTTTTGATGTATATCTCATTTACCCCTTTTTAGGGTTTTTAAGACTGGGATACTCCTAAATTTTAGGGGGGGGGGTGTGGGGTCCCCGCAAATGTTCGGGGGGGGGCGGGGAAGGGGAGACGGGAGGGGGTTGTCGGCAGTAATCGGGATTTTTTTAAGGGGGGGATAAACACCCCCAAGCCTCAACACCCCCCCCCCCTGATGGCACTATCTTTTTCCTATTATAGGTGAGAAAATGGGGGGGCAGGGTGGGGTCCACCCCCCTAGCCTCGAAATTTCGGGACCTCCCCTAGACTAAAATCTAGGGGGCCCCCTCCTCCCAAATTTCCGAATTTTTTACCCCTGCTGACCCCCCTCTAGATTTTGAAATCTGACCCCCCCCTCCCCCCTCGGGAAAATTTTAGGTACCTTTTTTATACTAAATTTTCTTCCAAAAACGTGAATTTTTTTTTTTCTTCCAAAAAAAATTTTCATCACATATTCATGCTTTTATACCCTTTTTATACATGAATATGGCTTTTTATTCAATAAAATGTAGTATTATCTCAGACCTGTGCACGGTTTTGAAATGCCTCCCCCCGTTTTTTTGGTGGTTTTGCCCTCCCGTTTTATGCCCCCCCCCCCCCCGCCAGAAAATGAAAAAGTACCCTAAAAATATGACGCCATTTTTGACCTATGATGACGCCATCATCGCGAATTTTTGCAGTTTTTAGCCTATTTTAATGTATTTTAAGCCATTTTAGACCTATTTTTACCTTATTTTCGCTTTTTTTGTCCCTTTTTTCCCTTTTCCCTTCTTTTTTTTTCTCTTTTTTTCTCCTTTTTTTCTCTTTTTTTTCTTTCCCCCTGCTTGCCCCCCCGTTTTATTGCCCCCCGGTTCAAAAAAGTTGCCCCCCCCGCCCCCCCCCCCGTTTTGGAATTGCCCCCCCCCCGTTTTAACCCCGGGGGGGGGCCGTGCACAGGTCTGTTATCTTATAAAAAGAACAATTATTAAAGTTATTATGGTTAAAAAATGTTTTGCTTTGGACACCGGACCCCACCTGCCCCCCCTTTTGATTTGAATATTTCGCACCCCGGGTCCCCCCCCATAAAAAACCTAGGGGGGGGGGGTCCGGACCCCCCTGGGACCCCCCTCCTAGAATTCAAAATTCGATTTATCCTGGGTAACCACACCCCCTAGCCAGGGACGTAGCCAGAGTTTCATTTTGGGGGGGGGGGCGCGGATTGTAGTCCAAAAAAAAACTTCAGCGGGGGGGGGGGGGGGCTCCGCCCCCTTCCCCGAAATTTTGGGGGTGGGGAGCGGAGTCCCCCTTAATTTTTTAAAACGTTAAAAAAGCAGGGATAAACGTAGATAAAGCTGTATAATACACTGTTTTTGGCCTAATAACCTATTATCTAATGTTTTTAGCGGTAAAAACATGTTTTCTTAGTTAAAAATTACATAAGCACACATTGGCAGAACCTGGATTTTACAAAAAAGGAATTTAGAGACGTTAGTTTCAGACCCCTTGGCTAACCCTATATAGTATATGTAGTGAGGAAGAGATGACATAAAACAATGTATTGCTTTACTGTCACAACTCCCGCTGTGTTAATGTTTCAGAATATAATTATAAATACGAGTTGTAATGTAACACTGTCGAGCGCAGTATATGTTAATGTGAGGCTGGAGATTACAGGTTCAAACTGTAATTGCTCATTTTTCAGCCAAAAAAGCTAAAACAGCAAATTGTTTCGCAATCTTTCTTTCAAAAACTCAATTTATTTCGCCTCATATTTTTGGACGTTACACTACGATAGAATAAGCCGGAAATCGCATAAACACCGCGATTGTGACCTTATACTATGCAATGCAATTATGACTATTTTGTAATTTAACTAAAAAATAATAAAATTTCACGTGGTGCAATTTCACCGAATAAGACTCTTTATGATATTAAAGCCGATTTTATCAGTCAATAATCCGTCGAACAACCTTTATGGGACGGAGCACAGCCTCGCTGGATTTTGGAGAGAAGAAAACCAAAATATTTTCAGCTGAATTAATGGTTATCACAACCAGTACGCTTACCCAAAAAACCGCAAATAATAACGTGTTTTTTGGCCCTAAAAATTTAAAATCAAATTAGACAAAATGAAAATATTTATTGTAAAGTTAAGCATTTTTCAAAACAAATTATTTAAAAACTAAATTTAATTTTTCATTGGTCAGCTTTGGATACGCTCGCTTTTTTACTAATTTTGTAAAAAGTAATTAATCAATTATCCTAGAGTTAAACCAAAGTTTATTAAAAACGATAATATCTACAAAAATGCGAATAATAAAAACATATTTCAAGTTTGAATCAGCTTGAAATCGCTCGCCTACGGAGAGTGCTCCGAGTCCCTCCGCTTTAAATAATAAGTGATGAATATGATACAAGAGGTCGAGAACATTATTAGATACGACCCCGAAGGCCCCATAGTCCCTTCTGCTCCTCCACGTCCCAAACTCGCACAGCGGGGATGCGACCGGTCTAAAAAAATAAAAACACTAAAACATAAACACGTACAAAAAGTAATTGTATATATAGTATAATGTGTGGTTAGCCTAAAAGTAAATTATATATCTATAGTATCACCATATGTATGTATACCTATTAACTGCCTATTTTTAGCTACAATTTACATATTATATACATGTATTTTCAAAACTTATTTACACCCCCATTTTGATGTGAAACATAAAGTTAAATCGCCTAATGTTTTTTAACAAGTAGATATACCTTTATAGTAGGCAGTAAATGATTAAGGGAAATGAACTACATAGGGTGAGAAAGGGGGGTGGACCACACCCTGCCCCCTCTTTCTCATCTATGGTTCATTTCCTTTAATCATTTACTGAATACCCCTACTATGAGTTTAAAGGTATATCTACTTGTTAAAAAACATTTAGGCGATTTAAATATGCGGCTAAAAGTTTTATGTTTCACATCAAAATGGGGGTATACTTCAATCAGTTTTTTTAAAAATACATGTATATAATATGCTAAAAATGCCTAAGGGCTAAAAAAATTAAAGGCAGTGTTCCAAAATAATTCTTGAATTTTAAGCTAAAAACTACCATTTCTTGCATATGGTGATATATACAAATCCTTATCATTATTTTTTAAGGGCTAAGACAGCCGCATTCGTGTATATTATACAAATTACTTTTGTACGTGTTTATGTTTTTAGTGTTTTTATTTTTTTGTGTTTTTTTTTAGACCGGTCACAATCCCGCTGTGCGAGTTTGGGACGTGGAGGAGCAGAAGGCCGTTGGCGAACTCATGGGGCACCATTTCGGGGTCGTGTGCGTGGTAAGTACTAATAATGTTACTAACCTCTTGTATCGTGCTCCGTAGCTTTGTTTATTTAAAGCGGAGGGAGCTTCGGAGCACTCTCCCCCCGTAGGCGAGCGATTTCAAGCTGATTCAAACTTGAAATATGTTTTTATTATTTTATTCGCATTTTTGTAGATATTTTTATCGTTTTTAATAAACTTTCGAAAACATTTTTGGTTTAAAATAATTTTGTCAGGATAATTGATTAATCTTTTTTTACAAAATTAGTAAAAAAGCAGAGCGGGATTATGGAGCTAATAAAAGCTGGATGGAAAATATAAATTTAAGTTTTTAAATAAATTTTGTTTCGAAAATGTGGTTTTTACAATAATATTTTCGTTTTGCTCAATTTTGATTTTAAATTTTTAGGGCCAAAAACACGTTATTATTTGCGGTTTTTTTGGGTAAGCGCACTGGTTTTGATAACCATTCATTCAGCTGAAAATATTCTTTGGTTTTCTCTTCTCTCCAAATAAAATCCAGCGAGGCTGTCCACGTATAAAGGTTGTTCAATCAGATTATAGACTGATAAAATCGGCTTTAATGCGTTTGTCATAAAGAGTCTTATTCAGTAAAATTGCATGTGACTCTGACTCATAAACGTTTTTATTATTTTTAGTTAAATTCTAAAATAAGTCATAATTGCATTGCATATATCACAGTCACAATCGCATATTTTATGCGATTTCGGCTTATTCTATCGTAGTGTAACGTCCAGAAATATGAGGCCGAATAAATTGAGTTTTTGAAAGAAAGATTGCGAAACAATTTGCTGTTTTTAGCTTTTTTGGCTGAAAAATGAGCGATACAGGACTTGAACCTGTAATCTCCAGCCTCAGTACCTAATTGACTGACGTGCTGCGTTACACCATCGCTCGACAGTGTTACATTACAACTCGTATTTATAAGACGTCATATTTCTGAAACATTAACACAGCGGGAGTTGTGACAGTAGTAAAAACGATTATAGAATAATAATAAAATTCCAGGCCTTCTCCCCGAACAACAAGTACCTGGTCAGTGTCGGTAACCAGCACGATAGCACGGTAAGCGTCTGGAATTGGCGGACACAGACGAAACTGGCCTCCAACAAAGTCTCCTGCAAGGTGAGTGGAAGCTCCGGAGCTCCGAGAAGCTGCTGCGGAGCTATGTTTTATTTTTATTTCGCTTATTTGATAAATTTCATAACTAAATAGAACAATAATGCCAACAGACTGACGTTTAAAAAAGTCGAATCATTAAACCACATTTTTTATATTATTTTTTTCAATGTTTTTTTTTGTTTACTATAGTTTATTATGTTACTAAATTGATTAAAAACAGTTTACATGCCATTGCCAGGGTGGATCTCTAAAACATGGTATTTTTAAGATGCCAATTTTTAATGCTTTCCATTTTTTAATGGTTTAGTTGAACAATTAAGATAAAAATAATATTTAAAAATGAGGCTGAAGGGAGAGTGAAACGGTTTCAGTTAAAAAATGAAGAGAGGTTAAGGTTGAAAAATTTATAAATTTACAAAAGAACTTAGTCATAAATAAAAATGGGGGGCAGGGTGGAACCATACATGGGCACGGGGGAGGGGTTAACCCCCAAATTTTGAGATGGGGGGTTAAACCCCCACTCAGAAGTGGAGGTGGAAAAAAGGTTAACCCCTCTAATTTTGGGAAAAATAAAAAAAAATGTCTTAAAAATGATTTCTAACTGCCTCTAAATTTAAGTTTTGAGGTCAAAATGAATGTTTTAAGCAATAACTGCTCAAAAATGCAATAAAATGGACTTCTTTAGCTAAAACTAGGGGTTTTTACCTGTTTTTCCTTCAAAATCAAAAAACGATATGGGTAAAATGCACTCCAGAAGAGAAAAAAACGATATGGGTAAAATGCGTTTCTCGGATTTTAAACCCCCCCCCCCCTAATTCGGGGTTTACCCCCCCCCCACACTCCGGAGAAAAAAGGCCCCATTTCCCCCCCCCCAAATTTTCCAATTTTTTTACCTTGACCCCTCTATAATTAAAAATCTGATCTCCTTCTCTCGCTTAAGAAAATTTTGGGTTTATACATAAACGCCTTGTTTTATTAAATGAAAATTTTATTTAATTTAATTTATTACATTTAATGTATTATTATCCTTTAAAAACTACAATTAAAAGTTTAAGACTGTTTTGATTTATATATCGAGCTCTCCACTGACCCCTCTTTAGATTTTAAATATTTCTAGATTGACCAATTCGACGCCCTCTCCCTAGAAAACCAGGAGGGATCGCCCCCCCACTCTTTTGAAGCTCCATTTACCCTGAATGAAAACGCCCTTAGCTCCAATAGCCATTAATCATCAATGCGTGTAATATAATGAATAAGCGCTATTGACCGATTTCAGGTCCGGGCCCTGGCTTTCGCGGAGTCCGGAGACTATTTCGTAACCGTGGGCATTCGACATGTGAAGTACTGGTACCTTGAGAAGGCCAGGCCCTCTCCGGTATCCCGCTACAAAGACGCCGCCGCTGTGCCGCTCAACGGGCGATCGGCCATACTTTCTGATCACAGGTGAGGGTCTAGTGTGAAAGTTGCCAATAAGTTACATACTGATAACATGATGAGTGTATTGAGTTTTTTTATCACGATAACATTATGAGTTCATTGTGGTTTATCATGATAACATTATGAGTTTTATCATGATAATAAAGGAATCACAATTTTAATTTAATTTTCCGTTCAACGGGCGGTTGGCCATGCTCACGTTAACCGGTAAGCGCCCTGTTACTACAGTCTATGGTTAAGGTTGCTCATGAATTTTATCATGATACATTGTAACTCTGTTAAGTTTTATCATGATAAAATTATGGGTTTTTGAGGTTTATTATAACAACAAAATATTACAATTTTAATTTATTTTGTCGCCCCTCCGGCGGTCGGTTATATTCTCGGATCAGAGGTGATCGCCCTGTTACAGGCCATGGTTACGGTTAAGGTTATGAGTTTTATCATGATAACATTATGAGTTTAGAGTTTTCTTTTAGGGTTTGGCTTAGATCGTTTGTAAAAACTGAATATTACTGTCGATGGTTTAATTGTTCATGAGATTTTATCATAATAGGTTTTTTAATTTAATAGTGTCTTTAAGATTCGTATTTTTTTAGACCCTAATACCGAGACGCTTAGAAGGATTGAACAAGTTCTATCCTAACAAAAGTTTTTAGAAGAACTAATAAGGATTAGGCTTAGGCTTAGGCTCATTAAAGGTTATTTTATTTAGAGTTTTTGGGTTAAATTGGTTATATTCTGAAAAAAAGTTGTATTTTGGAAAAGCTAGAATGCGCCCATTCTTAAAATTTTTGATCTTACTGTAGAAAATTAGTATGACAGGGCCTGCATGACATAACCTTAAAAAACTACCTTCGACAGTTCATTAACGTTGAAAAACCTCTATTATTTTAACCATTTTGTAAAATAATTAATTTTATTTATTATTATGATGGCGTACAACCCTCCCGAAAGTTTTTCGTATTTTAAATTTTTTGCAGATTAAACCCCTTTTACTCCTACCCCCACCCGTTCACTCATTTATAATAGGAAAAAATTAAAAAAAACTGCATCCTCTTGTCTTACTGGATTTCATAAGTTATTATAAAATCCTACTTAAAGCGATTCTTTTATAGAAATAATACATTCTGTGACGTGGTATGCGGGTATGGATCCTTGCGGGACAAGACATACTGCATAACGCAAAATGGTCTCCTTTGTGAGTTTAGCAGTCGCCGTTTGCTGGAAAGGTGAGAATTAAATAATAGTGTTATCATAGGTGTTTTTTGGGGGGGGACAGAGGGGTCCACCCCCCCTAGAGCCAAAATTTTGGACCCCCCTAGAAAAAATCCAGGGGGCCCCCTTCCTTCCCCCCCCCCCCCGAAGCTCGAGAGCGGTCTGGCCTGACCCTCCTAGCGAGGCTGTCCCCCCTCCCCCTTCCCTCTCGATCAATTTGGAAGTATATTTTTTATTTACTGTCAAAAACACAGTTTTTTAGTTAAAAACAATGTTTAAATACACTTTTTAGGCCTAAATAGGCTGTTTTAATACATAAAATTCAATATTAGACCTAAAAACACTTAAATTATTGAGTTAAAAAAATTTTGCTAAAAAATTGGACCTCCCTGACCCCTCCCCCTAAATTTGAAATCTCGCACCCGGGGTCGACCCCCTTCCTAAAAAGCCAGGGGGGTCTGGACCCCCCCCCTAAAAAATTTTGGCCTTCCACCCATAGGTGAGAAAGGGGGGGATGGCAGGGTGGGGTCCATCCCCCCCCTAGCCTCGAAATTTTGGGGCCCCCTAGACGAAAATCTAGGGGCCCCCCCTCCCCCAAATTTCCGAATTTTTTACCCCTGACCCCCCTCTAGATTTTGAAACCTGACCCCCCCTTTCCCCCTCAGGAAAATTTTAGGTACCTTGTTTGATACTAAATTTCCTTCCAAAAACGTGAATTTTCAGCACATATTCATGCTTTTACACCCTTTTTATACATGACGATGGCTTTTTGTGGAATAAAATGTAGTAGTATCCTATAAAAAGAACAATTATTAAAGTTATTATGGTTTAAAACTGTTTTGCTTTGGACACCGGACCTTACCTGACCCTCCTTTAGATTACAAAATTTCGCACCCCTGGTCGACCCCCGCCCCCTAAAAAGCTAGGGGAGGTCCGGACCCCCTGGGACCCCCCTAC
>JASAMX010033799.1:0-19842 GCA_030248175.1 Microlaimidae sp. YZB2_3
TAGTTCTTCGTTCAGTTACGTATTGCTGTGTATATCCTACAGGAGGTCCAAAAAGTCTCTAAATCCCTTTTTGTGAAATACAAATTCTGCCAATATCTGATAATGTTAATTTTAACAAAGAAAACATGTTTTACCGCTAAAATAATTAGATAATACGCTATTAGGCCAAAAACAGTGTATTATATAGCTTTATCTAGGTTTATCTCTCCTCGTCTCAAAAGTTTGGGGGCCCCCTCGAGTTTTTTAACAGCCGAGGATATCCACACCCACCCCTATCAGCACTGTTGTAGATGTAGTTTTGTACTGAAATTTGCCCCCCCCCACCAAAAAAAATGAAACCCTGGGTACGTCCTTGTCCCTTTCCCCTTCTATTAAAAAAAATTGTGCGTTTTGCGCACTGCGCAGTGTTTATTATATTATTACATTAAAATACTTTTTTATTTAAAAATTTTATTAGGAAACATTTATCTGATTATTATTTTTATCACTCAAGTATTAATTTAAATTAAATCTAATTAATTTACCGAAGCATTGGACGACGGAGTCCAGGCACTCATATCGGAAAGAGAATCTTCCGGAATGTAGCGGTAACGGACACCACCCACCATTAGAGACACAACAGCAAAAACACCTATAAAAATAAACAGCTTAGTCGACAAAAAACCCTTAGTCGACCAAAAACAGCTTTGTATGTATTCTAGAAATTACTCGAACCTTCTATGGTGTGGTTGCGCTCGAGAAGCAATTTCGCGACGTCAACCTTATTGATAAACACTTTCTAAAATTTCTGGAACTGAGTTTCGAGTATATAATATTATAAACTAAAAAACGGTTATTGAGAATTGCTTTTATAGATGATTCAAATGGTTTTAAAGTAATGCTTCTATAAATTCGAAATTTTTATTTCTATAAACGATAATTTTACTTTCACTGCGTTTAACTCTTAATCAACATCCAAGTGATGTTTTTTAAAAGTTTTTTTAATATGAAATCTGACATTAAATTTTAAAATCTCTATTTCTGTAAACCATACATTACATGGGCAAGTTGGTCCGGAGTGGGGGGGGGTTTAAACCCCAAATTAGGGGGAAATTAAAATCCGAGAAACGCAAAATACCCATATCATTTTTTTCTGGAGTGCATTTTACCCATATCGTTTTTCGATTTTGAAGGAAAAATAGGTAAAAAACGCTAATTTTAGGTCAAAAAGCCCTTTTTATTGCATTTTTGAGCTTTTTATTGCTTAAAACATTCATTTTGACCTCAAATCCTAAGTTTGAAGGCAGTTAGAAGTCATTTTTAAGACATTTTTTCTTCATTTTTCCGAAATTGGGGGGTTAACCTTTTCTTCCTCCCCCCCCCTTCTGGGGGGGGGGGGGTTAAACCCCCCCTTCACACAATTTGGGGGGGGGGGTGGGTTAAACCCCCCAACCCCGCCCACCCCCCCGTGCCCATGTATGCTGTAAACCCCAGCCAGTGCACATTGTTTTGAGCGTGAATAAACCTGTAAAAGCATTTAACTGATAAATTTTTTATTGCTAAACTTACCAAGCGAAACGTGTCTAGAAGTGCCAAAAAACATGTAGAAAAGACTAGGGAAAAATGAGGTATAAAGACCATACACCGGTTCCAGACCAGCAAGACTGGCATATGCCATTCCTAAATACAAACTAATTGAAGAAAAAAACGTTTTACATTACAAAGATTTTACGTAATATTAAAATTAAAACTAAAACTAGTAACATAAAGCGAGGTGACGTGCAGAATCCCCATAAAAGTTTTTAAAACCATTTAACCTCAGACCTGTGCACTGCCCCCAGGGTTTTATTGAGGGGGAATTCTAAAACGGGACCATAGGTGAGAAAGGGGGCAGGGTGGTGTCCATCCCCCCCTAGCCTCAAAATTTTGGGACCCCGCCCCCCTAGACGAAAATCTAGGGGGGACCCCCTCCCCCCAAATTTACGAATTTTTTACCCCTGACCCCCCTCTAGATTTTGAAATCTGATCCCTCCCCCTCCCCCCTCGGGAAAATTTTAGGTACCTTTTTTATACTAAATTTTCTTCCAAAAACGTGAATTTTCATCACATATTCATGCTTTTACACCCTTTTTATACATGAATATGGCTTTTTATTCAATAAAATGTAGTATTATCCTATAAAAAGAACAATTATTAAAGTTATTATGGTTTAAAACTGTTTTGCTTTGGACACCGGACCCCACCTGACCCCCCTCTAGATTTCAAAATTTTGCACCCCGGGTCGACCCCTCCCCCTAAAAAGCTAGGGGGGGGGGGTCCGGACCCCCCTGGGACCACCCTCCTAGAATTCAAAATTCGATTTACCCCGGGTAACCACCCCCCTAGCTTCCCCGACCGCGCTCACCTATGAACGGGACTGGCACGGGGGGCAACTTTTTTGAAACGGGGGGGCAGCTAAAAAGAAAAAAGAGGAGAAAAAAAGAGAAAAAAGCAAATAAAGGGACAAAAAAGCCGAAAAAAGAAAAAGGCAAAAACAAGGGAGCACGGTGGGGGAGTAGGGGGGGGGTAGCAATGGGTAAACGAAGAATCAGGAGGAGTCAGGGGGTCCGCCCAGGTTTTTAAGGGGGGTCGACCGGGGGTGCGAAATTTTGAAAAAAGAGGGGGGTCAGGTGGGGTCCGGTGTCCAAAGCACAACACAAACCGTTTTAAACCATAATAACTTTAATAATTGTTCTTTTTATAGGATAATACTACATTTTATTGAATAAAAAGCCATATTCATGTATAAAAAGGGGTAAAAGCAAGAATATGGAGAAAAAGCTCTTTGAAGGAAAAAGCGAATAAAAAAGGACCAAAACTTCCGAGAGGGGAGGGGGGGGGGGGGCAGATAAAGGGAGGGTCAGGGGTAAAAAAGCGGAAATCGGAATTCCCCCCCCCCCCCCAAACCCCCCCCAATAGGTCAAAAATGGCTTAAAATACATTGAAATAGGCTAAAAACTGCAAAAAATTCGGGATTTTGGGGTGATAAATTATAGGGTAATTATTTTTCGGCGAGGGAGGGGGCAATTACACGGGGGAGGGGGCAAATCCTCCAATAAAGCGAGGGGCATTTCCAGACCATGTACAAGTTTGTATCCCCGTCACCAAATTCTTTTAAATGCGTTTCCAAACTAAAAACTATTTAAAAAAACTTAGTTTATAAAAACATTAAAAAAGGTTTTAATTGCTCTATAAGCCTTAGCAAAGCCTTAAAGTCAATCTAAATTTCATAATAAAAAATTTTATTTGTACCGTATTTTGCTAGTTTCAAAATTTATGCACGGATTTTAAAGTGACATGCACAGTTTAGTTACCTTGAGGAATGTGCATGATTCCCACGGTAAGCCCGGCCACCAGGTCGTGAGCCAAATTTTTCCTGGGGCTGTAAGCCGGGAGCCACTTGAGGATGGGCAAGAAGCCCAATAGTCGTTTCCAAAGTCCTTTTGGGGTGCAGCTGCAGCGATTTTTGAGTCGCCGCAGCCTCCGACTAAGGCTGGTATCTGGCGGTCGGTACCCGTACTCTTGCTCCAGCCGCGTCTAAAGAAAATTAATAAGACACCAAATGAAATTAAAATCAGGGGAATACGCACCTCCTGATGGCTATTGCATACATTATGACTTGGCATATATTTAGCTTAGCTTACAAGCAGTTGCCGTTAATAATACTATGTATTGTAAGAGGCCCTACGGCGCCTTTAGTACACCAACGGGAATTAATTTTTCGCAGTTTTACCCGTAACACACGTTATGAAATTTTTATCACCTCTGCTTCTAAAACACAATTCAAATTACAAATGCTATGGCTGGTATTCCGTCATTTAGAGGGTGTATGTTACACGGAAGATCAATTTTCGTAATTACAATCATAGGTGTTTTGGTCGGGTCCGCTAGGGGGGGGTCCACCCCCGAGTGGAAGGCCAAAATTTTTTAGGGGGGGTCCTGTCCGGACCCTCCCGGCTTTTTAGGGGGGTCGACCCCGGGTGCGAGATTTCAAATTCAGAGGGGTCAGGGGGGTCCAATTTTTTAGCAAAAATTTTTTAACTCAATAATTTAAGTGTTTTAGGTCTAATATTGAATTTTATGTATTAAAACAGCCTATTTAGGCCTTAAAAGTGTATTTAAAAACCGTTTTTAACTAAAAAACCGTGTTTTTGACAGTAAATAAAAAATAGGTATACTTCCAAATTGGTTGGGAGGGGGAGGGGGGTCAGCCTTGCTAGGGGGTCAGGCCGGACCGCTCTTGAGCTTTGGGGGGAGGGGGGCCCTGAATTTTTTCTAGGGGGGTCCAAAATTTTGGCTCTAGGGGAGGTGGACTCCTCTGTCCCCCCCAAAAAAAACACCTATGATTACAATAATAAGCATAAACATACTCTTTCCTTAAATCCTTTAACAAGGTTTCCTTAGTCATATTAGTCATCACTCATCCTTAGTTGCATTCAGTGGCGTAGCCAGGGGGCGGCGGCCGCCCCCTCCCCCCGAAATCCGGCGAAGCCGGATTTTTTCGTAAGGGGGGACCCTTACGTTTTTTTGAATTTTGGGAGAAAATTTTTTTTCTTTATATATAAATTCAGAAACATTTCTGATGCGTTCCAAAAGCATAAAAATACCCAAAAAATGAGGTTTGATAATGGCTGTTTTAAACTCCCTTAACAACGTTTTTACACTTGTTGGGTTGTCGGCCTTTCCACCTCCCCCCATGGTGAAGCGTGGCAGTTTGTATAGTTTTTTTTTTACTTTTCAAATATTGAGTAATAAAAATTTAATACAAATCTTAGTGCATTCTATAATCAAAAATTAACAAAATAAAAATTTTTCCCGCTATGCGGGAAGGTCACAGAGATTTATATGTATACAGTAAAATTAATATTATCAGAAATATTTTTGTTATTATAACTTACACCATACTCATTCGCAAAATTTAAAGACATCAGAAAATAGATAGTTGTGTTATATAAATATACATTTCATCGCCTGATAATTTTGAAGATCAGACATAATTGTGCAGAACTGAGGTAAAAAACAAAAGTAAAATTTATGTTTACGAGAAACCCAGGGGACGATTTTTAAGCAGTTTTTAGTGCATGTTTAAAAAAAATTTCGCCTCCGGCGGCTGGGGGGACACCCGCCAGACCCCCCGGCCGACGCGGTTCTCATTTTATATGGGGAGATTGGGTTTTCCACACAAACAAACGAATTAAAATCAGAATTTGCATATTTTAATTTTGCAATAGGTAAAATTTGCAGGGCTCAAAATCTGCAGCCACGCCTACGACAGTCATCCGCACTATTTTCTAAATCCACATTCCCATCGCGGACTTTTAAAAAATTTATATCCGCGAATCGCTTGTTTCCGCTTCTAAATAATTTTCTGTATTATTTTGGGTTTATAACCTATATTAGCACACAAAACACGATTTTTTAGTAAAAACATTGCTTTCGTACATAAAAAAAATTACTTGGTGTCCAGAAATTTAAACCAAAGCACTTGATCGCCGAGCATTAGACCGCCGGGCACTTGACCGCCGCAACATTGCTAGCATATAAATTTTATACAAATTTCTGTTTTCCACCATATACAAAGAATTATATCAATCAACACAGCACTACGACAGTATTAACTTCTCAGAACTCCCCGCAATAACGTCAATGCGTGCGCATCATCTTAGTCGCAAAATTTTGCTTATGAAAAAAGAAGCATTTTTAACAACACATGATTTAGAAGCGGTCAAATGTTCTAATGCTGGCGGTCAAATGCTTGGCAATTAAGTGCTAGCGTTTAAATTTCTTAGAATCAAATTAATTTGGTCAATCTAATTTATTAATAGTCGTAGAACACAATGGTTTTAAAGCTACTGAGTTTTTCATTTTATTTTCACATCATGACGGGGGCCATGCCAAACAATTTTTTAATTAATAATATAGACTAAAAAATAAATAAATGCGGCTAACTTGTGTCAACGGATGTTCCATTCTGCAATATTCAGCCGGGATAAATAGTTGTTGCCGATTGAAATGTAGAATCTGAGTGGGACGGAACAAGTCCCATACGTGTACCAATTATCGATTTGACTGATTGATAAGTAAAATATGCATGTAAAACATTTATATACCCAAAATTGGACTTGTAGACCTCAATTTTTAGGTTATTTTTTCGATTTTAGTCTTCTGTAAAAAGTTATAAGCTCTTTAAGCCCAAAAATTGCATATTTTTGGTATGTACATTTTAATTTATGTTAAGAAAAAAAATTGTTAAGCAAGAAAATAAATTAAAACTTATAGTGTTACAATCCTAAAAGTGTGAAGAATTTAAAAATATGTTAAAAAATTTAAAAATTCGGTCACATGGACCACCAAAAAAATGGACAACTTTTTTTTATTTGGCTTTAAAAGCTAATTTAAGCTTATTTTTGCTAATATTAGTTATCCTAAGCCTAAAAAAACCTAAAAATCAAGCTAAATTGTATTTTAATACATTTTTATTTGATTATGTGTTTTAGACGAATTTTCATTTTTTCAAAATTGAAATTTAGTCCATTTTTAACTGGATGTCATACAAAAATGGTAGAAACTAGTAAAAATTTTGAACTATATTCAGAGCCGCCAGACTCTGGGCAATTAAAAAAATATATTTTTAAGTTATTTAAAAGCTAAATAAAAATTTTTCCTTAACAACATAAATTGTACATACAAAAAATAGGCAATTTTTGGGCTTAAATGGGCTCATAACTTTTTACGGAAGGCTTTATTCGTAAAAATAAACTTAAAAATGATGTTTACTTGTCCGATTTGGGGTATACAAGTGTTTTATATGCGTATTTCACTTTTCGATTGATAATTGGTATATGTATGGAACTTGTACCGAGTGAGACTGATGCAATACTTTAAATTAATTTTAAAAGTTGAAAATAAACGTTTATGGCATTATCAGCCTCGGAAAAGTGATAGAAATGTTTTCGTAATGAAACAAGTTGCACAATTATATTGATCAGAGGCGCAGCACATGTCTAAAACGACAAATAAAATTCAAATAAGTATATATACAATTTAATTTTTAAGCAAGTTGGTTTCGTGGAAAAATTGGGTTTTACATAAAAAAACAGCCGGTCGGTCTTAAGAAAAATACGATTGCGCTGTAGGAATTGCTTTTAAATCCATGTGCAAAAATTAATAAACAAAACAAATTTTAAGAAACATAACTCACTGTTCTTCTATTTTTTTTAAAAATTAGTTTGTAACTAATAATTATTTTTTAGATAGATTTTAGCGATTTATCTACAATATGTCTATAAGCTTTGCTAATATTACATGAAAATAAGGAAAAGTGCAGTATAACACACCCATAGGTCACCGACCTTCGACGGCTCAGGGGGGGTCCACACCCCGGGGTGTGGAGGTTTTTGTCCTCCAGGGGGGGGGTTTTTTTTTTAAAAATCACCCGGGGGTGCTTGGGGTGTTTTTACCATTTTTTTGACCAAAATTGACAATTTTTTGACGAAATTTGACCATTTTTTAAGCATTTTTTGGGATTGTCTGGTGGGGGGGGTGGTCAAAAATGGGCCTTAGGGGGGGGGTCAGGGGTTCAAGGGGTCGATGAGGGGGAGAGGGGTAAAAAATGGGCCTTAGGGCCAGTGGCGTGCCCAGGAGGGGGGGGGGTGGGGGGCGGCCGCCCCCCCGAAATCCGGCGAAGCCGGATTTTTTCGTAAGGGGGGACCCTTACGTTTTTTGAATTTTGGGAGAGAAAAATTTTTTTCTTAAATATTAATACAGAAACTTTCCTGATGCCTTCCAAAAGCATATTAATAGTCAAAAAACCAAATTTTCCCCGCTTCGCGGGTAGTTTAAATTGACAATTTATCTCAGTTTTTCAATTTCAAATCGATTTTGCCGCTCAATAGTTAAGGCATACATGTTAAATAAGACTACTATAAACACTATTAACCTTTTATTAACGTTTTAAACACATCTTTTAAATGGATAGGAATAAAAAAACCTTAAATTTTGTTTTAATTATCATCTGGAATTAAAATTTCTAGTGTATTTTAGCGCCTTAAAATAAAAATTTTCTCCCCCGGGGGGCATTCTGCCCCCCGGACCTGACAAGGGGCTCTGCCCCTTGACCCCGCTGGGGGGCTCTCGCCCCCCCAGACCTCCCATTACTGGGAGGCTCCCGCCCCCCAGACCCCCTCATTCTGAGGGGCTGTCGCCCCCCAGACCCCCCTCAGGGTTAATATGTACCCCCCCCAGACCGCCCCCCCCGAAATGAAATCCTGGGCACGCCACTGCTTAGGGGGGATAGGTCTCAGAAGCCGTAGAAGGGGGTGACCCCCCCCTACCCCCCCCTTTCGGTGACCTATGAACACACCCCGACAACGTTCACTAAAATTTTGCACAAAAATGTATGTTATTGATGGTGCCGCATCTGCATCGGTGGGCAGCCTCTCGGATTTTGGGGGTATAAGGGGGGAGGGGTCGAATTTTAGGGGGGTGTCCGGCAAGACCCAAATTTTAAGGGGGGTGTGTACCCAATATTTCCGCGCTGCCTTAAAATGGGCTTACAACGCGTAAAAAAACGTAAAACAAGCTTATAAATGCTTTAAAACTGTGTAAAATTAAAATAAGACCTTATTTCAACTTATAAATTTTATTTTTTAATTTTTTTAATAATAATGTGTTGATATATTCTTATAATCACAGACAGACAGACCTGTGCACGGTCTGGAAATGCCCCCGTTTTATTGGAGGATTTGCCCTCCCCCCCCCCCCCATTTTATTGCTCCCCCCCCCGCCAAAAATTTTAGCCTATGTTAATGTATTTTAAGCCATTACAGACCTATTGTTAGCTTATTTTCGCTTTTTTGTCCCTTTTTTACCTTTTCCCTTCTTTTTTTTCTCTTTTTTCCTTTCCCCCCTGCTTGCCCCCCCCCATTTTATTGCCCACCTCGTTTCAAAAAAGTTGTCCCCCGTACGTACCCCCCCCCGTTTAAACCCCGGGGGGCAGTGGACAAGTCTGTAATCAGATTAGAAATCCTAGTTTTTTTTTAATAATTACGTAATAATAGAATAGCAATATTCAGTGGCGTGCCCAGGATTTTATTTCAGGGGGCCGTCTGGAGTGGAGGGGGTTATTACTAACCCTGAAGGGGGGTCTGGGGGCCGTCAGCCCCTCAGAAATGGGGGTCTGGGGGGCGAGAGCCCCCAGCGGGGTCATGGGGCAGAGCCTCTGTCAGGGGGGTCCGGGCATACATGGGCACGGGGGGGGGTTAACCACCCCCCCCCCCAATTCTGAGAAGGGGGTTTAACCCCCCCCCCCACTCATAAGTGGGGGGGAGAAAAAGTTAACCCCCCCCCCAATTTTGAAAAAATGAAGAAAAAAATGTCTTTAAAATGACTTCTAACTGCCTCCAAACTTAAGTTTAGAAGTCAAAATGAATGTTTTAAGCAATAAAAAGCTCAAAAATGCAATAAAAAGGGCTTTTTGACCTAAAATTAGCGTTTTTTATCTATTTTTCCTTCAAAATCGAAAAACGATATGGGTAAAATGCACTCCAGAAAAAAAACGATATGGGTATTTTGCGTTTCTCGGATTTTAACCCCCCCTAATTTGGGGTTTAACCCCCCCCACTCCGGACCAACTTGCCCATGTATGGGTCCGGGGGGGGGGCAGAATACCCCCTGGGAGGGGGAGAAAATTTTTAATTTAAGGCGCTAAAATACACTAGAAATTTTAATTCCAGATGATACTTATTTCAAAATTTAGGGTTTTTTTATACCTATACATTTAAAACATGTGTTTGAAACGTTAATAAAAGGATAATAGTGTTTGTAGTAGTTTTATTAAACATGTATGCCTTTTTAATTCTTTTAATAATAATGTGTTTATATTCTTATAATTACAGACCTGTGAACGCAAGGGCGTAGCCAGGGGGGGTTGTAGGGGTGGCAACCCCCCCTTTTGGGTTGGCGGAGGTAAAAATTTGGGGACAATTTTAAAAAATTTCCTCGCGCTTTGCTCCCCTCAGCGCTCGACATTTATATACCTTTTTTGCAGTATTTAAGTGATGTTTTTAATGAATTTCAAAGACAATTTTAGAAAAATTTTTGTGCAATCGCACGATTTTTAATGTTATACCTTTTTAAACCGGAAATTTTTCAAGTTTAACTTTAAAAACAATGCAAATAACAACAAAAAAATTCACCTAGCGCAAAAAAATTTTACCCTTTTTTAATGGCTTTTTTACGGTGTTTTGAAAATTTGGAGTACAACCCCCTACAACCCCCCTTTTGAAAAATTTGTATGGAGTACAACCCCCCTTTCCAAAATCCTGGCTACGCCCCTGTGTGCACGGTCTGGAAATGCCCCCCGTTTTATTGGAGGATTTGCCTCCCCCCCCGCCAAAAAATAAAAAAATACCCTAAAATTATGACGCCATTTTTGACCTACGATGACGCCATCATCGCAATTTTTTGCAGTTTTTAGCCTAATTAAATGCATTTTAAGCCATTTCAGACCTATTTTTACCTTATTTTCGCTTTTTGTCCCTTTTTTTCTTTTTTTCTCTTTTTTTTTCTTTCCCCCCTGCTTGCCCCCCCCCCGTTTCAAAAAAGTTGCCCCCCGTGTTCCCCCGTTTTAGAATTGCCCTCCTCCGTCTAAACCCCGGGGGGGGGGGGGCAGTGCACTATCTGTAATCAGATTAGAAATCCTAGTTTTTTTTAATAATTACATAATAATAGAATAGGAATATTCAGTGGCGTGCCCAGGATTTTATTTCGGGGGGGCCGTCTGGGGGAGGTTATTACTAAACTCTGAAGGGGGGTCTGGGGGGCGAGAGCTCCTCAGCGGGGTCAAGGGGCCGAGCTCCTTGTCAGGGGGATCCGGGGGCCAGAATGCCCCCTGGGAGGAAGAGAAAATTTTTAATTTAAGGCGCCAAAATACACTAGAAATTTTAATTCCAGATGATACTTATTGCAAAATTTAGGTTTTTTTTATACCTACACATTTAAAACATGTGTTTAAAACGTTAATAAAAGGATAATAGTGTTTGTAGTAGTTTTATTAAACATGTATGCCTTAACTACTGAACGGGATAATTGATTTGAAATCAAAAAACTAAGATAAATTTTCAATATAAACTACCCGCGTAGCGGGGAAATTTTGGTTTTTTGACTATTAATACGCTTTTGGAAGGCATCAGGAAGGTTTCTGTATTAATATTAAAGAAAAAAACTTTTCTGTCCTAAAATTTAAAAAACGTAAGGGTTCCCCGTTACAAGATTTCGGGGGGGGGGCGCCCCTCCCCGCCCCTCTGGGCACGCCACTGGTAATATTATTGTCTTGATTATAAAGTCAAGTATCACAAACTTTTTAATCCATAATCTCATATTTAATTAAAGATTCTATACATACATGGGCGTGGCCAGGGGGGTCTAGACTTCCCTTTTAGGTCGGCAAAGAGAAAAATTTAGGGTTAGACCCCCTTTTGGGTCACCAAGGATAAAAAATTGACGGGTCCAGAACGACCATTTTTTAAAAAATGTTCTTCTTTGTTTTATAGACTTATTTTTATTGTGTTTTATAGACTTATTTTTATTGAATATTAGGAAAATAATGAAGTATATGAAATAAACAAGGTAATAAACTTTCAGCGCGAAGCGCGGAAAATTTTTTTTAGTCCTTTATTTAATAACGCTTAAAAAAAATTTTCTGGGAGGCGAATTTGGGGGTGTGTCCCCGGGTACCCCAAATTTAGGGGGGTGTCAGCAAAATCCGAAATTTTAGGGGGTATAACCCCCCAACCCCCTGCCCACCTATGCGCATCTGAATATCACCATGATAATTGGCGCTTCTGATAAAAAGCCGTTCTGGAGGTAGTAAAGAAGGAGTTCAAAATCCCTCATACAAAATTGCGATTTTTACCAATTTTTGACCATGGTTTTAGAAGGAATTTTTTTTCAAATATGGACTTTTAAGGGCAGGCAAGCACTAAAAGACACCTACTACACCTACTACACCGACGGACCTAAGCAACTTAAGCAAAACCTCAAAATCAACAAAAAATTATAGATAGATAGATAGATAATATGCCTCTACCACACCGCCTATAACCCTTATTGTTATCATCGGGTGCACAACCTCGACAGTGCCAAGGAGAGAACACCTTAGCCTAACATAACCACAACTACAACAAATTTAAATAAGAAAACAGAAAGAACAAAACCAGTTAACCAGCTAAACCTAGGATAACGAAGCAGAACAGAATTGGTTAGTTAGGGCCATTAATTAGTGAGCAAAATAAATATTAGGAAAAGTAAATAAAATCTTACCAAAACGTACCATGTATGTTTAAGTTAAAATTTACAATGTTGGCATAATTTGTTGATCATAGAGAAGAAGACTTTGAGCAGTTTGAACCAAACAAAAAGGAAGCAAGGAGTAGAGTAGCAGTGGTAATATAAAATAAAAGAAAGAAAATTAAATACTAATAAATACAGATATAGCAATACAGAAAAGCTGATTATAGGAACAGAAATAATTTTAGTAATTACAACTAAAGCCAGAAATTATGTTTTTAGGTATTATAAAATTTTAATAGCTGTATGTAATTACATAAAAGCTGTTAAATAGAAGTTATTAAGTAGATAGATATAATTTAAGCAAAAATTAAAGTTTTTAGGAATTGGAGTTATGGTTGAAAGCATTACACATTATTAGCTGTGACAAATACAGAAAAGCCATGGATATACTAAGCTAACAGTGACGAACTCCTTGGCACTGCCAAGATTGTCCAAAAGCTGACAGTGTCAACAATTGGGGCAGATTGGACAGGTATGACAGAAAGAATCTGTCATATTGTCTCACAGTGAAAGCAAGTTTCTGGAAAGGCCGCTTCAGCCAGACCAACTCACCTACTTGTATCTGGGCTTGAGACCAGCCTATTTTGAAGCAGTGGTACTTGATTTTAAGGTTTTGCTAAGGTTGCTTAGGGAAATTTTTAGTAACAAGAGAGGCTTTCACCCTCGGTCGGTCCGTCGGTGTAGTAAGTGTGTGTAGTAGGTGTCTTTTAATGGCGACGTCAATCGTCAAAAAAAAATTTTAAAAACAACAGGTATAACTTATATTAGGGGAAAGCCCAAATTAAAACAAACACAAAAATATAAGTTTTATCACAAACAAACGTATATTAAAGGAATAATACCCATAAACGTGCGTCGATTTTTTTAGATATGACCTCGCGCAAAAGTCACTCAACACGCAGGGAGAAAAAATTTGAAGTCAGGGCCAGGCAGCTGGGAAAGAAGACTGCGCGTAAAACAGAGTCACAACCTATAGCACGCGGAGGACCGAAAATCAACTACACAAAATAAATAACCAAACTTAAAAAAAAGAAAAAAGATAAAAAAAGCACCATTTAAATATTTTTTAAATAAAATATAACCCTTTTGATAATATTGTGCTCTTATTTAAACCTGTTTTATTTTAAAATTTTAATGTATTGTATGTTATTATTTATTATAATAAATAAATAAAATAAACACATTATTATTCAGTGAATACATATTTTGAAGCACCAAAAGCTATATTTTTTGAAAATACATGCTTTTAGAAACATGATAATGTTTGTTGCATAGTTAACATGTTTTTATTAAGCGAATGGCAATAAAAAATATAACGCCAAGTAAAAAAAATTTAATTTATTTTTTAGAAAATTTGACAAATATGACATTAGTTTTCTGCGAATATACATTTTACACCCATAAACATTATATTTTCTGAAAGTAGAAACTTTTGGGGTTACGCTAATTCCGGCTGGTTGATTGGTATTTCTATAATAAGCCAGTGGTATTCAATAAAACATAACCTGGTCAAAAAATTTTTTTTATTTTTTTTATAAAAATTCTTCATAAAATACCTTATAATTCAGCAAATATTTGTTTTTAAGGACCAAAAGCTATATTTTCTGAAATATCATTTTTTTACGTATTTCAACAGCTCGAAGTGCTTAAAAATATGTATTCCAATAGATTTGATAGTAATTAAAAAATCATGGACCAAAATTTTGATGTGCCTAAATTTTGGATTCAATTTAATTTCCAAGAACGAATATAACGTTTTACACGGTAAACTATATATCAAATTAAAGCTGGTAACCTAAGCTTTATTTGGAACTATGTTCACCTAGAATTTCTCTACGTAATAATTTTTTATAAGCAATAAAATGCCAAAATGACCTCTTAAGTATGGAATTTTTTTGAAAAAGTTTCCAATACTTATTTTTCATCCTACTGCGAAAAAAAAAAGTATTAATCAAACCCATTTTAATGGAGATTTCAATTCTAGTTGTTCAGCTACCTTTTTTAATGTTTATACACAAGTTTGAACCAACATGAAATTGAAGACATTTTGTTTTGTTTTTTTTTTGATTTTCTTGAAACATAAAAAAAGAATGTGTGTTTGGGGGGAAATAGAGTAAACAAAACTTTTTTTGCCGAATAAAAAAACCGGACGTAAAAAAACGCAGTATTAAGGTAGAAATTCTATTTTTAATATAAAGCTTTGAAGTAAATAAATAGCTTTGAACTTTTTTTTTATCATGTTCTAATGTACTCTAGAAAATAAATCTTTATCTTTATCTCTTTTAAAAAAAAATACTCGCGCTGGAACGCGGTAGCGCACAGAGCCCAGCGTGCAGAAAAAAACACAGCGGCGAGAGGCGATTGACGTCGCTACTTTTAGTGCTTGCCTAAGGGCACACATTTAAAATTTGTGCTTGTCCGCAGTTTTTTGTCTTAATTTAAAGTTATTGCAAACCCATGGACATCCCAGTATCGACATAAAACTACCCTAGTTCTATAAACATTGAAAAATCAATTTTAAAATTCTATATACCTAATGCAGCAATTGAAATTTTTCATATAAATATATGTTATGGATGGTGCCGAATCTAAATATCACCCTGATAATTAGCGTTTGATAGCCGTTCTCAAGATATTAAAAGGGGGAGTTCAAAAAATGCAGTATAACACCTCTACAACGTTCACTAAAATTTTGCACAAAAATATATGTTATTGATGGTGCCGCATCTAAATATCACCATGATAATTGGCGCTTGCTAGCTGTTCTCGAGATATTAAAAGGGGAGTTCAAAATCCCCCATACAAAATTGCGATTTTTACCAATTTTTAACCATTGTTTTAGAAGGATGTTTATTTAAAATGTAGATTTTAATTCAAAGTTTATCGCAAAGCCATGAACATCCCAGTATGGACAGAAAACTACACAACTTGAATAAACATCAAAGTTTTCAGTTTTGTTTGCAGTAATAAAAGCCTTTAGGTATTTTTTATATATGCTTCTGTTCACATTTATATACCTCAATTAAAAAAATGTTATTTCATGGAGTTTTATTTTATGGACAAATTTCCAGTTTTTGACTTTTATTTATTTTTCATTTTTTGTCCACCTACCTTTTCTTTATTACCTTTACCTTTTCTTTTTTTTCCAAATTATAAAACCGTAGCATAAAATTTTAACAAATTACTTTTAAACCCAGATTAACCTAAGCCTAACCCTAAGCAAAACTTAAGCCTAAGCAAAACCTAAGCCTAAATCTAAACAAAACCTAAGCTTAAGCGAAATCTAAGACTAAAGAAAACATTAAAAAAACAAAAAACAATTAATAATGATAAATTTTTATTAAACGGTATGTTTTCAAGGATTGAAAACAAATCATCACTTTTGCGTTAGCTGAAAAAAACCGCGGGGAAGTTGGCATGCTTTCGCGCATGTCTTCCCGCCGGCTTTCCCGCTGAGTTTCACTTTTATGCGGTTTTTAAGCAAAAATGACAATAAGTATTCAAGAAAATAGCTAAAAACTAATGAAATATGAATTTTCTAATTAGTTTTGATATTAAAATAAATTTGATTAGAATTAAAATGCGTTTTTTTTTTAAAAAACTTTAGCATGGGTTCACGCCGGCTTTCGCAATTGAAAACACTTTAGCATGCGTTCCCGCGTGTCTTCCTCCTGTCTTCCCACTCTATTTGTTCCACTCGTTTTTCCAATAACCTTAATTACGACGCGTTCCCTTTAACAAATAAGGCAGCTAAAACAGGAAAGCCAGCAATTCCAGGAGCCAGCTGAAAGCCAGCATGCGTTCCCGCATGTCTTCCGCCGGTCTTCGGACCCCATTTCATTCCCTCGTTTTTCCTCTAACCTTAAGTTCTAGGTTTTCAAAGCGTTCTCTTTTATGACAAAATAAAAAAGCCAGCAATTGAAAATCAAAATCTAATACTGCGTTCCGAACGCCCACAGCAGGTATTTTTGAAACACTTTTAAGAATTTTAGACATTGTTTCAAATTTGCAGTAACTGCCGTGTAGTTTTATGGCTTTTTATTAATTCACTTCCTTGACTACATTACTTTTATTTAAAATTTATTAGTATTATATGAGTAATAATAATGTTATAGTAATGTTAGTAATTATGCGGAAGACCGGCGGAAAACATGCGGGAACGCATGCTGGCTTTCAGTTGGCTCCCGGAATTGCTGGCTTTCCTGTTTTAGCTACCTTATTTGTTAAAGGGAACGCGTCGTAATTAAGGTTATTGGAAAAACGAGTGGAACAAATGGAGTAGGAAGACCGGCGGCAAACCGGCGGAAGACATGAGATGCATGCTAAAGTGTTTTCAATTGTGAGAGCCGGCGTAAACGCATGCTAAAGGTCTTTAAAAAAAAAAACCATTTTAATTCAAATCAAATTTATTTTAATATCAAAACTAATTAGAAAATTCATATTTCATTAGTTTTAGCTATTTTCATGAATATTTATTGTCATTCTGGCTTAAAAACCGCATAAGAAAGCGAGAGCCAGTGGGAAAGCCGGCGGGAAGACATGCGCGAAAGCATGCCAACTTCCCTGCGGTCTGAAAAAACCCACTTGGCGACCTTAATCAAAACGAAAATCAGCAGGCGATCTTAATTTTAACAACAATCAACCCCTCAGTGATGTAAAACTTAGAAAAGAACTATGCAGCCATCATAAAATGGCAATTTAATGTGCTACAGTGACCTAGTACCAATCAATTAAGTCGCAGATTTGATGTTGTTGATGAAAAAAAAAGAAAAAAAAATAGAAAAAGAGAAAAAAAATAAACACAATGAAATGATGAAAACAGAAGAATTAAACTATGCATAAACTATGCTTAGTATGATATTAATTCTGTTATCTGATCATTAAAGAAAAAAAAAATTTTTAAAAATGTATTAAAAAAACCGTGCAAATTTCTACCAATTAACTTTTTAAACAAATAAAAACAATTTAATATTTTTTGCAATATATTCTCTTGCTTATGTTTACATATCAACTCTTTTATTACAATCAGTATCATATTTTACTAAAATAAAAATTCATTCATTAAATTTTTATTTAATTAGTTAAACGTCCATACACGAGTTTTTCATGAAATAAAATGAACTACTGTATACATGGACTGATACTTTTTTTGAATAGGGTTATTTTACGGTACTCTCAGCGTTATGTGATGCTTTGCATTTACGTTTTATAAACGTTAAAAACTGCACAAAAGTATATATTTTTATTTGATAACCAAAAAACACGTTATATAAAGGAAAATAGTCTTAAAATTAAAAGTGAAAATAGTGAAAAAAGCCCATTTTGTATGGAGCTTCCAGGACTCTCTCTTTAATATCTGGAAAACGGCTAATGAGCGCCAATCGGCATAGTCATATCCATATTCGCCATAAATAAATACATATATGTGAATGGAAGATTTTCCTTATCTCTTATCCTTATCTTGGAGGTGTTATACAGCACAAATACCGAACAAAAATTATTTATTTATTAAATTTGAAACGCTATAAAAATTGACAGATCGAAAATAATCGAAATTTTAGACCTGATTTTCTTCCCCATTTTTACTTTTTATTGGTTTATTTACTTATTAAAATCTTATTTATTGATAATAAATGATCAAAACGTGATATTAACAAATTTTAATCTCTTTAATGTGTTTACTATATAAAAACTTAACTAAATAATAAATTTTAACGTTTTATGACCGCCGCCGTTTTTTTAGAATTTTTATTTTTTGTTCGAAAATGCTTTTAATAAAATGTTTTTCTTTTTCGTTCATTTTTCATAAAAGTTTAGAGTTTTTGAATACAGCTTAAAAAGCTTATAATTTTTTTATTTAAATAATTTAACTAAATTATGCTTCTTATATGTTTTTGGATCGTTAAATAAAATTATTTTTTTAAATCCCTTTCCCGGAATTTTCGTCTTTTTTTTTACCTTTTCGGTGTTTCGTCTTCTACATCTCGCCTTCGAAAAACTTGTCTTTCGGATGCCATTTTGTAAACGTACTTTTCAAAAGACAAATTTTTGCGTTTTTGTATGATTAAAACCTTTAAAACCTTAAAAAAGGCGACATTTTTGGGGTGAAAACAACAAATAATTTGCATCTAAAATCTCTAAACCTTAGCAAAACCAAAAATCAAATAAACTTTATCGTCGTGATATTTTTCTATTTGTTTGTGTTTTTTAATTGAAGACTAAAAATTTTTTTCCTCAGCCTAAAGGACACCTAGCAAAAAAATAATCGAAATCAAAGCAAAAAAATTTAACCAAAAAAACTTACCCCAGTCCCAATAAACTATTTTTGCCAAATATCTTCAATGGTTCAGGAGATATGTCCCTCTAAAAATGGTGTTTTTTATGATTCTGTACTTGAAAGATAACTTAAAAATTTAAGTTACAAACAATGCACTCAAAAAAGCGGGGCAACTTTTTACTTTCTTTACTTTTATTGTTAACATTGGTGCAGTATTTGTTGAGATATTTTGTGTTATTTTTCTACAAAAAACCCTTATATATTTTTTGGCCGAAAACACGAAGTCACGGAGTAGATTGTAGCGTTAAGTTGTAGCGTTAAGTTAAAATTTAAGTAGGTTTCATTACTTGTGAAAAAGTAACGTGCGTGGCGTGCCTAGCTGACTTCATTTTTAACGTGTTCGAGTACCGTTTAATTTATTTTTGTTTTTCCATAGATATTACAAGTTTTTAGTTTAGTTTTTTAAAAACCCTGTTTGACCTTTTTGTAACTTAAAATTGTTTAGTTTTGTTTTTTAGCGCTTTCTGCAAATTTAACTTTTTTGTTCTTGTTTTTTTTTCTTCAAAAATCAAGATATGTTTGGGATTAATTAATATAGTTAAATAGAATTTAAATTGCTCCAACACTGTTATATTTTTAAAGGATGATCAAGTTTTTGGCCATTTCTTATGTTATAATAATGATGAACAAACCTTATGTGTGTTTTAAAGTGATTTGGTTTTATTTGTCTTTATTTATGTGTGAAGTAATGTGTTTGAAAAAAAAACTAACAATATTTAATAGATTATTTTTAGTGAGGAAACGGTTAAAACGACGCAACGAACTGTTTTCTGCTCACACGTTGGTGATGTTTGAATATTTCGCTGAAATTAAGTTTACTAAAATAAACTACTTGAATTGAACAATAATACTAATTTAAAATAATGACCTTTTATTTTTTTTGTTTTTTTTTCTTAAAAAGATAAGTCGATTTGCAATTAATGTTGTTTATTTAATAATTGTTTATTTAGTGATAATTTATTAATGTTCATTTTATTTTTTATTTTTTATCTTTTATAACAATTATAAAAATAAAGTAAAATAAACAAGAATAATTTGAGGTTATTTCTTTAAAAATAAGCAGGGGTCACATTCTGAAGAAACACTTATATTTATCCCGATAAATCCATTCCAATGAAAATAAAAAAATAGTATAT
>JASAMX010033800.1:0-11961 GCA_030248175.1 Microlaimidae sp. YZB2_3
ATGCATTCATATGATCTCATTGTTAATTTTAATGCTTTTATTCTCATATTTTTAACGTTGCTTATGTGCCTTTTAAAGAAATTGTTTTGGTTAGTAATGAAATATAAAAAAATGTTAAATAGATATAATAAACATTGTTTTTATAATTACACCATAATGCACAAAAACTAAGCATTCCGTTATGCTCATTTATTTTTAAATGAGTCTAACAAAATATAGGTTAGTTTATATGACAATTAAACCATTGTATAAATTACTCATCATTTTTACAAACAATAGCTAAAAAATCATTAATTTCGTCTGAATGAATTACTTTAAAAGAATCGAGTTTATTAAAAATACCGGTAGCGAATTAAGAAGGGAGTGAATTCTCCAGGGAGCGAATTCTCCCTAATGAAGTAGGTTTGATAAGATTTGCGTTTATCAAAACTTCCAGGAGCGATTTGTCCCGGGAGCGAATTGTCCCTAATGAAGTTGGTTTGATAAGATTTGCGTTTATAAAAACTCCCGGGAGCGAATTGTCCCGGGAGCGAATTGTCCCTAATGAAGTTGGTTTGATAAGATTTGCGTTTATAAAAACTCCTGGGAGCGAATTGTCCCGGGAGCGAATTGTCCGGGAGCGAATTGTCCCGGGAGCAAATTGTCCGGGAACGAATTGGCGGGAGCGAATTGTCCCGGTCCCATTTTTAAAATGTGATTGATGCCATTATTAAGCAGACAAAATTTAAATATTTTATTTCAAATAACAAACAACAAATACATTATAGAAATTATATTAAACTAACGAACACTCTATTAGTACTCATTAAATAACATGGATTAGGTTTTTTTATTTATCGGCAAATAGTCCAACTTATTGTATGAAGGCGAATTTTTCTTTATGAAAACTTTGGTTGTGCTGAAATACAATTTCTCGCAGCAATAGACTTATTGATAAAAATGTGTTTTCATTTGCTTTCATTAGAAAAATATAAAAAATAATAAAAAAATTTTTAAGAATACTCATTTACTTTTTTAAATCAAGGATTTTTTGTACAAAAAACGCAATATCTTGAAAAATACTGACCCAATCTTAACGATCAAGATATCAAATTAAACTAGAAAATAGCCGCTTTCTTTGAATGCATAATTTGTAATTTAAATTGTTATACCCATTCAGCAATATTTCACGTACAGAATTGTTGAAAAACACCATTTTTGGGGGGTCATAACTTCTGAACTACTGGAGATATTTTGTTGAAAAAATTTTTGTGGGCTATTGGGGGCAGGGGTAATGTTTTCACAAAAAATTATTAAAATCGAAGACAAAAAGTTTGACTCCGCACCGCACCTTTAAACTACATGTTATTTCTACTCTTCTAATTACAGACAAAAAATATTATATTTTTTGAAAACTGCAGAATTCTTTACTAAAACTTGTGGATATAATATATTGTTGTTTCACATATATTCCGATTTACTCGTCCCAGAGTATTTAAATCAGTGTGAAATTGGTTTAATTCTTGAATATTGTTCAAATTTAAGCCAGTATTAAAAAACAAAAACCAAACATAATTTATTTTAAATTGCTGGATTCAATAAACATATAAATAGTAATGCTCAAACATATTCATTCACCATAAGCTTTTTAAAGCTTCTAATACCAAAATAATTTTGCTTAAATTATTGTAACCGACGGAACATCAAAATAATACCAACAAAATACAAAGGAGATTCGGTATAACATTAAAAAAATTGAGATTCAATATAATTTTAATAGCTTCACCTGTTTACATCAAGCTATTAATCGACCAAAGTCACGTGAGAAATAATTTAAATACGCGTAGTTGGCACGCAGCTGATTGGTGGTTTCGTATGATGTTTATTTCAGTAATAGAACGTTCAGCAGTTTTTGCGCGGTTTTTAAGCAAAAAATTAAGGTAATTCGACAGTTGGGAACGCACTTTTCAACAAAACCGTATGCAAATTACTCCTATGACGGGACTTCGGTCGATTAAAACCGAAACCACGTGTTTACTTGTGACGTCCAGCCATAGGAGGCAAAAAACTCAAAATACAGCAAAATGAGCCACCGTCATTATTAAATACAAGTGATTGTGACTTATTCTGTAGTTAATAGAGTGCTGTTTAAAATTTATAAATGAGTAACAGTCACATATATTTTATACGAATTGGGGCTTATTCTGTCGGAACGAAGTCTGCCGTAGTAACAACAAAATCGAGTGTTTGATAGAAAAAATGCGAAGCAGTCTGATACATTTAGCTTTTTGACAAAAAAAATTCAGCGGCAGAAGACTTGAAACTGTAATTTCCAGCCTAAAGTTAAAATCCCTAAGGGTGAAATTAAGGGCGTAACCGCTCGCCGTCAAGAAAAAATAAAGAATGAGCGCTCGAGAATAAAAACAATTTTAAAAAAGTTGTCAGAGATCATGTAACCAATTATTATGAAATTGCGCCAGGTGTTTCCCTCCACGAGATATTTTCTCGAAGAACGAGTGTTTACTTTACCACATAGCTATTTTCACTCTGATAGAATTCATCTTTAAGTACTTTATTTACTATAATATATACGTTGCACTTGCACCATGACCGACTGATTTTAAAACTTATATGTATAAAGCTTTGTATTTTTAAATATAACACAAAAAGAGTATATGCAAACCAAAAAATCCAAAAAATCAAAAAATCCCCTAGAAAACCAACCATAATGATATCAATAATGATCAGGGGTCGCATTCTGAAGAAACCCTTATATTTACCCCGATAAATCCATTTAAAAGAAAATAAAAAAAATAAATATATATTGTAAATAAATAAACCTGCCGCATATGGGACAGAAAAAGATTGCAATGGACCTACCTAGCATAACAAAAATTGGGTCCGCGGTCTCAACACGAAACAAAATTTTTCTCAGATTAAATGCATTTCATTCTAATAATTTTCAAACTGGAAGTAGGGTAACTGACTTAATTTCGGCCACGCCTTAATTTCGGCCACCAATTTAGGGTGTTAGAAAATTGGCTTATTTTTAAAACACAAAAAAACTAGCACAAAAGTAACTGGATTAATGTTGAATAAAGTGTTTTTGCAAAAGTTTTTTATTTTTGTTATTCTACATTATCAACATTTTCATACAAAAAGTGAATTTTCTGTGATTTTCCTAATTTTTGCTTTGTGTTTAAACTGCATCAAATTTAGAACGAAGCAATATATAACCTTAAAATATCGTCTATTTAAGGCTCAAAGTTGTTAATTTTCATGTTTTGATATTTTCTTTAAAATCATTTTGCAATGCGTTTAACTAACTGCGCATTTTAAGATTCCGTTAATTTCGGCCACCTGAAAATTTAGGTGAAAGAACCTGCCGTTTTTTGCTGTTTTTAAATATCATTGTACTACCGTACTTATAAAGAAATTTTTTTGCTCGTTTGACTTTGTTTTGACGTTTTTTAAGCCAAAAATAAAAATTGAATAAAAAATACAAATTATTAAAACTTGTTTTTTTAAGGTTTTGACATAATTATTTAAAGTCTTGCTAATAACTATTAAAGTTCGCAAACGGGAAAAATTAAGTTATATGTACCAAGAACAATACCTAAGGGTAAATTTGCAACCTTTAGAAATTTTTATTGTTCGTTTAAGCAATAGTTATGGCCAGTTTTTTGTAGGTGGCCGAAATAAATGGCACGCGCCTTAATTTCAGCCACTTTAAAAAAAAAGTTTAAACCTTCACTGATTTTTAAGTGTAACAGAAATATTCAAGATTTGCAATGGAATAACAAATATAGCTATTGTTTGATTTTTAGGCCAAATTTTGGCTTGATTGAAAAAGCCAGAAAAAACTTATTCAAAAAAATAAAAAAAGGTGGCCGAAATTAAGTCAGTTACCCTACTACAAATAATAAAACATATAATAACAGGGTTTAGAGGCTTTTTTGTATTAAATTAAAGAATTACAAAATGTTTGTTTTTCTGATTAACTCAAAAAATTTACATATGAAAAATCTTAGTTAAGCAATAAATAGCTTTCAACAATGGCGAAAAATTAGCAAAAAATGCCTGAACTTGTTTTAATATTGTTTTAAAATCTCCTGTCCTTAATAAAATTGGGTAAAAATTATTGATTTCAGAACGAATTCTGATTTCGTGGCGGGACAGCGGACCCAAAATTTTGTTATGCTAATTTTTTTAAATTTTTTTTTCTCGCGCCGTAAAACCACCTCGCGCAAAATAAAAAAATTAATCAATGCGCGTATTTTATTAAATTAATCCTACGGGAGAAAATACTTAACCACCTCTCGAGTTGGATAAATTCTTATTCTTAAAACAATAGAAAAAAATTTAACCCGACTTTTGCCTAGGTAAAATTGATTTTTCACTCGCATCCTTAAGCATGTAAAAAAAAGTTAACCCGGGGTAAATTTTAACCGCGTGTCAGAATGCGCGCCCAATTAGAAATGCGCGCTTTTCAGTGTTGTGCATAATTCCTAAATCTCGCGTAATAAAAAAGTGCATACAGTGCCGTTTAATTGGAATGAGCATGGATTGCACGGAGCTGATTGAACGTTAAGTGTTAGTACGGTAAATATGTTTTGCATGATTTTTCTATTAAAAAACTAATGGGACTCAACAGTTGTGAACACAAAATTTCAGACCTCAATTTCACTTACGTGAGAACCAAGGATTAATAGTATTCTGTATACCGAAGAAAGCGTGGTATAATAAATAGGTAAAGCTTCAAAAAAATTAAAACTATAAATATAAATATAATATTCAATATAAATTTGAAAAATATTTACAGAATTAATTTTTATCCAAAATTAAAAGTTACAATATTAATATCGTTTTCGATCTCTGAAATTTGAAACTTTTCTAAGTTGTAAAAATTACGTAGTAACACTGTTTTTTCGTAAGGCCACTTTTGTATTTCAGGAAAATAACTCGAAGCAGCATCGCAGTTAGACAGTAATGTACGGTCGAAATCATTGTTTGCAGCGAATTTTTCGTTTTTTCTAAGATAGTCTAAATTATTTAAGTTTTCTTCGAGACCTCCATGGTTTATTGGTTCAGATGTTAATCCGTATAATCTTGGAGAAGCGCGAGCAATGTCCCAGGTACCACAGTTAGCAACTTTTTCTTGGACGTAAAAATCGATCATATTTTTGAGCCGAAAAAAATTATATGGATTTTGCTTTAAAATAAACAGCAAATTCAAATTGAAATTGTGGTTGTTGATTTTGAGCTTTAAAAACGGAGTTTAGTTTGATAGAAAATAAATGAAATTGAAAAAGACGGACGTCTTATATAAGTATACAAACTCGATCCCTACAAAATGCGGTTAAATGAACTGTTTTTTTAATAAATAACCTACATATAATCCAAATTCAACAATGCATTTCTGAATACAACTTTTTCCGATTTGGAAAAATATATGCTGGAAGGAAATAACCCATTTTTTACTACGTTTGTTTGGAATTTTTTATCGCGCTGGCTTAAAAATATGTGATAAATACAAAAACGTAATTAATCTTTCTGTAAGCACAAATATGTTTTTTTTTTCCAAAAACTCTAAGCACACAAATTCGTCAGTGATATACTTTAAAAGCTATAGCAAAAACATGACTCAAATTTCCATTCTAAAATTGAGTTATATTATTGCAAAATAGTGCATAAAACTGACGTCCTTTTTCCACGAAATTGTTTTTTGAAGATTACAACAAAAAAAAATATCGTCTGAAGATTTATTTTTGGTTCCTTACGATAATGACTAAAACTTTTTAAGCGAACTGCAGTAAGTTGGCCAGGCAATTTTGAGAAAGCGTCCTTTTAAAATCACGACTTCTAAAATAAATTATTTACTTTACATTAATTCTGCTTCTTTTTTTTTGGGCAATATGTTGCAAAAAACTGACGTTATTTTCCCACGAATTTGTTTCTCGAAGACTAAAACAAATTGTACAATATCGTCTGGGGATTTATTTTTGGTTCCTATTGTTGTCTCACAATGAGTTTACGCTTATGACTAAAACTTTTTAAAAGAACTTCAGTAAGTTGGCCTGGCAAATTTAACTATGCTCTGTTCTAAAATGACGTTTTCTAAAATGACGTTTTCTAAAATGAACTATTTAGTTTACAATAATTCTGCTTGTTTTTTTTTGCAAAATTTTGCAAAAAACTTACATCATTTTCCCATGAAATTGTTTTTCTAAGATTACAACAAATTTACAATAATTCTGTTCGCTTTGCTGAAAAATTTGTGGAAAAATATTTGCAAACATCGGTTTAGCAAAAGTTTTACATTTTGTTGAAGGTCATGTAACCAAAATAAATTAACTTACAAATTTGAAGTTAACACACACTAAATTTATATATTATATAAGTGAAAATCAAATTTTTTGGAATTGTATGGTGCTCAATTTTTATAAAAAAATGTGCAAACATCGGTTGTTTGTTAACTGTTTACGAAAAACATTGATGGGATTTTATTATGTATTGCTGAGTTTGTTGTATTACTTGTATTGCACAATGTATTGCGTCACAGGCATATTTGGAAAAATATTAGATTAACCTGGTATTTTGAAATAAACCGTTAATGCTATGTATACTTGCTTTTTTACCCTTAGTCGTGTGAAGTGCGGCGAAAGGCGCACCCGGCGCGCTCGGTCACTGTATAACTGCGCCTTCTGGCGCGCCGAAATGTGCAAAATGCGCCACAGCTTGAAAAGATCAAATTTCTCGAGTCTCGTGGTCTGGTAATGTTTCGAGGTATCACACGATGTTGTTTGCGCAGTTTAGTAAAAAATGACCATGTAAATCAGTCAAAATCAATTTGATTTGCTTTGCTTTGATTTTGTAATTTGTTATTGGCTTAGAAAAAATTGGGTGTGCAGTTGTTTTTTTTTTCTTTTCAACCAATTAGAAACATGCTCAGCCTGATGCAACTCAACTTTATTTTTTTTCGCAGGTAAACGTGCGTCTAACAAAAAAAATTTTTTTGCAAGTTTTTACTAGTTTTACTGTTTATTAAACAATACAAACAGTTACTGTTAAAATATAGCCCAGTTTGTCTCTTGTCACAGTTCCAGGATAAGTAAGTTTATGCGGTGTTGCAACTTTTTATTCACCCAAAACGACTGTAAGCACTATGTTCTCTACGTGTGAAGGGCCTTTATAAAGAAAAGCCGCATTTGGGCATACAAAATTGACAAAGGATGTTTTTTATTAACACTTTCTCACTGTGGTACCATTGGGAACGTTCCCTGTAAATGGTACGAATGGTACGGTACGATGGTACAGTCACCGGCGATGGACTTGGTGCAGTACCATTCATACCGTTCGTACCATTCACAGGGAATGTCCCCAATGGTACCATACTGAGAAAGAATTAAAGTTGGTTTCTTCCAAGGTGGGTGTCAATTTGGTGGGTGTCAATTTGGTGGGTATTAATTTGGTGAGTATCAATTTGGTGGGTATTAATTTGGTGGGTGTCAATTTGGTGGGTATCAATTCGGTGGGTGTCCATTTGGTGGGTATCAATTTGTTGGGTGTCAATTTGTTTGGGTGTCAATTTGGTGGGTGTCAATTTGTTTGGGTGTCAATTTGGTGGGTGTCAATTTGTTTGGGTGTCAATTTGGTGGGTGTCAATTTGTTTGGGTGTCAATTTGGTGGGTGTCAATTTGTTTGGGTGTCAATTAGGAGGGTGTCAATTAGGCGGGTGTCAGTTTGTTGGTGGTCAATTGTAGCGACACCTTTAAGAATATTTTTAGAATATATCTTTAAAAACAGAAGGAAATCTAGAGCTTCGTTCTGTTTATTTGACTAACTTAACGTTTTAAACGCGTCTGCCACATTTGTTTTGTGCACACATTTAAAGAATTTTTAAGCTTATAAATTTAAAATCCTCACTTAAATTTGTAAAAAAATTGTTAAAGTTTTACGTTTTTAAAGATTTAAGTGACATAATGTATAACTTGCACTGTTTTAACGTTGGAATCATTTTATTTCAAAGCCTATGAACGCAAAATTAATCTCAGTTTCTTTTCCTTCGTTGACCAATCAGGGAAGACCCCTCTCGGGGAGAAAGAAATTGCGTCGGATGCGGGTATGGAACGGCGTTTAGCGGCCCGGACAGTATTACACTTGTGAGTATATATGAAGTGAAATTAAATCAATAAATGGCTATTATATTGGCTTCCTCTCCATTCTAATTCGCCGAATTAAAATGAATACTATGCCATTATAACGGAGAGTACCATTTAAATGGAGAGGCTCATTATAATGGCCTACTTTTCCGTACTTTTTTTATAGGAGTTGCACATTTTTTCGTATATTATATATTTTTGATAGTACTTTCAACAGTTTAACAAAAAAAAATTGCGATGCTTCGTCAGTTGGGAACGTACCTTTCAACCGAACCCGTATGCAAATTCTTCCTTACGTGATTTTGATGGATTGTCTAAACTATCCACTGATATGTAGTTTTTTATACATTCATTTCGCCATTATTTAGATTTAATGTTTTAATTTCAAATTAGTTTGACAGTATGCAAACAAACAGTACAATATTTCTTGTACAGTATACAAACAATAACCTTTTAATTTTAAAAGCACTTGTTTCTAAATTTTTGTTAACTATAAAAAGCACCATATACGTATGCAATCGGCTAAAGTCACCTAGGAAATAATTTGCATACGGTTTGGCTGAAAAGTACGTTCGCAACTTGCGAAACAACTTAATTTTTAGTTGGAAAACCGTTCAAAAACTGCTGAACGTACTATATATCACTAAAATATTTACTGCTAACCATGCTTATACAAATTATTTCTTACGTGACTTTGGTCGATTTACCTTATTCCGTGAAGGTGTATTTTTCCGGGTACACCCACTTTTTTTGCTATATTGAATTAGCCTTTCTCTTTTTCATGGCGCTCACGGGCTGCAAATCTGCATGTTGTCACTAAGCGCGACCCTTTCGTCGTTACTTCAGCAAAATAAGCCGCAGTCATTATAAAATACACGTGACTGTGACTCATTCTCTAGTTTATAGGGTGCTGTTAGAAATCCAGAATGAGTCACAGTCGTATTATTTTATATAAATTGTCACCTATTTGACCGTAGTGTCATAAAAATCTAACCTTTTCATACTTACGGACTTTCCTGGAATCAAAAGAAGGCTATCAAAACGGTAATTCCCATGGACCATGGACCAACATGAACCGCGTCCATGAGGGGTAAAGGCCTCTCAACAGGGACCGTGCGAATTCCCACTTGTCAAAATCTCCACTAAACTAACTTTTAAAAAATTGTGTAGAGTTAAGGTTGGTTCATACTTATGACAAAACGTCCTTTGGACAAACTCCAAAGAGCAATTATTCAAAAGCCAAAACGTCCTTTGGACAAGCCAAAACGTCCTTTGGACTTTTTGCTTTGGATGAAGTATGAATGGTGCTTAAAATTTGTCCTTTGAACAAAGTCCAAAGGACAAAATTCAAAGGGAAAAGTCCAAAAGACAAGAAAGTATGAACTCGTTGTCCTTTGGATTTTTTCCTTTGAACTTTGTCCTTTGGACAAAGTCCAAAGGACGTTTTAATGCTGTATTTGTCCTTTGGACAAAATCCAAAGGACTTTTGTTCTTTGGACTTTGTCCAAAGGACGTTTTGTGATAAGTATGAACCAGCCTTTAGACATACCTTCCTGCGGATAAATTTAGGTTTTGAATCTGCGAACTAAAAAATAAATAATACTTTATTTTAAAAGTTATTTTATTTAGAAAACGTAATAATAGCAGTACACAAACGTTTTAACCATAAAATTTTTTAAACCATAACACTAACTAACACATAACACATACCTTCCTGCGGATAAATTTAGGTTTTAGAATCTGCGAACTAAAAAACTAAATAATACTTTATTTTAAAGGTTATTTTATTTAGAAAACGTAATAATAGCAGTACACAAACGTTTTAACCATAAAATTTTTAAAGCCACTAACATGACTAACAATAACATAAATTTCCTTCGATTGTTTACCTGACTAAACAATCGAAGGAACTAACAAAAATAAAAATGACACTCGGTATACACACAAAAAACAAAAGCTGAGATTCAATATAATTTTAATAATTTTACCGGTTTCAATTAACTAACCTCAATGGTTTGCAAATTGACTATTCAACAATAAAATCGTTTAAAATTTTCAACAAAAACTGTCTAATATTAATCATTAAATACCATATTTTAAGAATTAATCAATTTACTCAATTTAGAACAAAAATGTTATTTTTAAAAAGCTAAATTTGACTAATTTTTGTGTATTTTGTAAAAAATCGGAAATTAAAAAAAATTGTGCGTTTTAATTCGTTTTTTTAAAGACGTCATAACCGCACAATTTTAATGAAGAATATAGAACATAGAATTAAAACCCGGTTCACACTGAGGTGGCAATGCCACCGGTGGCAATGCCACCGCAAGGTGGCATTCCCACCCCTTTTTTTCCCACCTTAAACCTAGGGCCTTTTTCCCGGGCGCCCCGTGACACTGACGACGGTTAATGCCACCCGCCCCCCTGTACACAGTCAAGGTACAACCCCCCCCCCCCCCCCCCACCACCCACACACCCCCCCACAACAGCGGTAGCAATGCCACCTGGCGGTGGCAATGCCACCGGTGGCATTGCCACCTCAGTGTGAACCGGGCTTTAATTCTATGTACACAAAGGTCTCGAGCAAATTTAAAAATAATTTGTATATAACGTTGGTTAATAAAAAAAAACACGATCATAACTTACGAAAAAAACATAAACATAAAACATTTCTTAAAAAAAAGATAGCTGGTTGTGCATATATTGTTTCTTCCCTATTTTTTCTGGTTTTATACAAATTATTTTCAAATCTTCTCGAGACCTTTGTGTACATCAAATTAACCGTCGTGATCCTCCATTGGTCCGCTCATGCCTCTCATGCAAACTTAGAAGGTCAGCCATATATAATTCAACGATAAGCTAATAATTATTTCCCGACCCGCAGGTGTAATGGTAAACAACAATCCCCTAGTAAGGGCTGGTTCATACTTATGTAAAAACGTCCTTTGGAAAAAGACCAAAGGGCGTTTTTAAATACGTTTATACGCTGTGTTTGTCCAAAGGACGTTTTTACATAAGTATGAACCAACCCTAAACCGGTGTAATGGTAAACAAAACAACCAAAGAGTGCACCAGCTCTAATCTATTCTTTTTCGAAACCGGCGTCTCACGTAGCGTAGTGATGGGCGGAACTGCGGAACCCGCGGAACTGGAACCGGAATTGAAATGTTCCAAAAATCCGGAACGGAACCGGAATTCCAAATTTTCCCGGAACATCCGGAACCCGGAACCGGAACTGTCTATTAAACTGCGAAACCTTCGAAACACCGGAATCGGAACCAGAACCGGAATTGAGATTTTCCAAAAATCCGGAACAGGAACCGGAACCGGAATTCCAAATTTTGCCCGGAATATCCGGAACCCGGAACCGGAACTGTCCATCACTATCTATGCGTATTGTAAAATTAAACAAATAAACTGCAAATTTTCCTGTGGTCAAGAAATTTAAAAATCAAACTCTCTGATTAAACAAATGAATTAACATATATTGACATGAATGATAAAAAAAATGATTCTACATAAATATGGCAATAAAAACAGTAGTTATGTTTCTATCCGTCAACATAATGATCCACAGCTACGACAATTTAATCCCAAAGATTATGAAGCAGAGCTCCGAAGATCCAGCTCCGAAAACAGGAGCACTGGGGAATATCAATTTGTTAGAATTAAACGAATTCCAATTAAACAGCTATATCAATTTCCGATTTTAAATTTCGAAGACAATATTCGTATTGAAAATCACGCAAGAAAGCGGACATTTTTTCACTAAAATAGTTTTTTTATTTTGAAAAATCACCAGAAACAGCTTCGCGGTCGG
>JASAMX010033802.1:0-19760 GCA_030248175.1 Microlaimidae sp. YZB2_3
TTTAAATATGTGTGCCACAAAATTTAAATTTCTTGATATCAAGGAAAAAACCGTTATACTGCAATTATTAAACAACATTAGTGTTTGTGTGTGTGTGTGTGTCATGACATACACACACACACACACACACACACACACACACACACACACACACACACACACACACACACACACATATACATACATACACACACACACACACACACACACACACACACACACACACACACACACACACACACACACACACACACACACACACACACACACACACACACACACACACACACACACACACACACACACACACACACACACACACACACACACACACACACACACACACACACACACACACACACACACACACACACACACACACACACACACTCAGACTATGTAGTAATGGCACAACATTATTAAACAGTATGTGTATTAAACAGTGCACTTACTTTTTAACAAACCACGCGAAATTATTGCAAATGCTTATTTTGAGGATGCAAAGTAACCGTGTAGTATTAGCAAAAATACATGACATACCGAAAAACGTGCAACTGCTATATAAAAAATTAAGTTAGCGGTAGCTATTATAATCAGCCTCTTAATTTAAATATATATTTTGTTTCTATTTTTTCTTGTAACAATGATCATAAATTAAAACTTTTTAAATATCAAGCCTCAAATGAAATGATTTACCCCAAACAACTGTTTCAATTAAAACAATCAGCAGTTTTAAATTTAGGTTATCAAATATCAATTTCTGAAAAGATTTAATTAGCACATCACTAGCAGTTTTTAACTTTTCATATGTTTTTCTCTTCTTTATTTTCTTTGGGTTTTTTAAGATTTTAATAATAATTTTATTCTTTTTGTTTGTTGTTTGTCGATTTTAAAAAAACAGAGTCATTTAATTTTGTTTTTTGAAGGGTTTATAGGAAGATGAGGTAAGTATTATACACCCTACTTTAATAAATAAAGATTTTTTTTTAATTTATGTTAACGATCTCAAATTAAGCCCCTAAATCTGCGCTTGGTTGAATATCTTACTGGAGGAAATTTTTTTTTGACCAATACAATTTTTGATGTTAATTTAAGATTTTAGATTTTGAAGCATTGGATTTTAGAAAGAGTTTAATATTGATTTGAGAAACAAATTGAAGAAAAAAATAATTGTTGTATTTAGAAGAAGAAGTGCTGCCTCCACTTGTAGGTTAGACCGCAATATGGACGCAATGCTGTTAAGTTAAGGCGCTGTGCTGACAAAACGCAACACATTAATTACTTAATCAGGGTGACAATCTAGTTATAAAGTAAGTTACTTCAGTAACTCTATACTGGTTTCATGGACAACCAATAAAACCCAGTAAGTTGTAAAATTAACCAAAAAATTTAACTCTGATTTAATTACTCCAAATTTTCAAAACTAGTAAAATAATAGGAGCGAAAGCAGTACAAACACAAGCTTCAGTAATGAAAAGTAGGTACCGCTGATTTTATTTGTTATTGAGGCGCGTTTCTTTGTTTACCTTCTATAATTAAATAGTGAGGGTTAAGTGCAAGTAATAATGCCCCATATTAGTTAAAAAACTTCCCGTTGGATCCATTAGATACATTAAACATTTGTATTAAATAATTACAGAGGTAGCAACACTAAATAAATCCAAAACTATACCATTTTAAAGCTAATTAAAGTGTTATTTTAGAGCTATTTTATAGTTTGTATTTGCTTTTTTGATTTTTTTACCCAATAAACATAAATATACAAAATTTAAATCTTACTGACCTTGATGATTAGCAGTATTGAATGGATTATTTAACAACAAAACAAGTCAGACGTTTAAACAACAGTACTTTTGGTCCGATTGCCTTTTTTCACTATAGAAAAATAATTCTAACGTTAAAATATTAATATTTTTTTTCAAAGTATAGACTAGTTCGGAATAAGCGTCTTTTACTGTACAAGAGAGGGTACAAAAAGAAAAAAATAAAATTTAAAAAAATCTTAGCTTTCTTAGTTTCTTAAGTTTAAACCTATACTTCATAAAAATTGCTACACGATGATATGTTTCACTACGTTGAAGTGCTGTAATGTATCAGTTTCTGCTAAATAAATTTTTGTTTTTTAATTAAACGTCACAATAGTTTAAAATCACCACTAAAATATTATTATCCTGAACAGTGATTTTGAATTAGTAAAAATAAAGATGAAATTTGTGCTTTTAAACTAATTTTAAACCTACATAGTTTTTTTAATGTTTTGCTTGTAAAACTATTCAAAACATAAAAATTAATTTTAAAAAGTTCATTCCAAACTTTTAAATTAAGCATTTTCTGTAATTGAAACATTAAAAAACTGGAAACCAAGCGCGCCAGCAGCGCCGTACCTATGAAGCGGCAAAAAACTACAAATCCCCAAAAATTGCTTTTGCTTTTGCAATATTTAAATAGTATTCATAAAATTTTGAAGAGAAGGGGTCGAGATTTTAAACCAATAAATATTTGAAATATTTTAAACCGTAAAATGTACTAGTCGCTCGCTGTTTCTCAATTTTCCCTCTACATATGATTGGCGCTAGTAGTTATTGTACCCTCTTCCTAACACTAAAAAACCCTTATTCCGAACTAGTCTATAAGTAAAATTTTTTAGCATTTATATGAAAAATTTTTTTAAACTTTTTGTTATAATTTTCGAAAATTTCAAATAAATTTAAAAAAAAATTTTTAAAAATAGAAATACATAAAAATAAAATAGAACGTTATACAAGATTGACAATAGGGGAAAGAATCATTCCATTCACCATTATAACAAATCAAAACAGCACTTCCCTTTATTTCAAAATTTGAGTTACACACTACTGTTGCCATTTCACCATGATGTATTGTTTCTTTATCGTCGAAACTGTATGAAACAACAGCATGATTAATGTTAAAACGGTCGCAATCTAAATGTAAAATTTCCAGATTACTACATTCAAAAAGGATAAAAATTATATATTAAAGCTTTAGCGTTAGTGTAACTGTTTCACATTATATTTTGACATCTGATAAGACCAACGCTCTGGAACTATATGGGGCGTTGCAAATCCTTCAAAACCTTTTTGTTCCGGATTTATACAGCTTTCAAAAATCTTTAAAAAATTATTATTACTTTTTTACTTTTTGCAAAGTTAAACGAATTAAATTGGATTGTTTTTATTTTCAAATTAAGTTAATTTTTTGTAGCTAGAAACTAAAGGTAAACCAAATGTAGCTGCAACAGTTTGCAAATTAGACACGCCACACATGACTTTCATGCAGAAAATTGTTTTTGTTCACACAAGATCAGTAACTTTTAGAAAATTCAATGCGTATGTGCAAATTATAATTTATAAATCAAATGTAAAGGTTCCTCTTAATAGTTTTCACTGCAAAGCGTTCAGAAGTAAACCAATTGCAGAACATAGCAAAAATTACGGTTTTTTACTTACATGAAAATTATTTGTGAATTATTAAGTATTACACGATAGTCAAAATCCTCTCCTTTAAAATGAAATTGTTCAGTGTTAAAGACCTTACAGAGTTATGACCTTATAGAATCATTTTTAGCCAATTAGGGCTTGGGAAAAAAATTGAGATCTTTTATCCATCGGAGATCCAATTTTTTTCCAAGCGCTAATTGGCTAAAAATGATTCTAACAGCTCCTGGCACAACTATTCCAACAGAGCAAAACATATATGACGTGATCACGAATACTATATGACATTTTAAGGGCCCTAAAATCCTGGCGTGTATAATTTTTTTAAAATATTTTTGTTTTTAATTTATGTGAATAGAATTTAAAAATTATAAAAAAATCTTTAAAAAAATTAATAAAATGAAAATTTGGTTTCATGAGGGTTCGAACGCACCTCCATCAAGGTGACTACGCCTTATCAGATTGCGCCACGACACTTTCGGAGAATCAAGTTCAAAAAGACATATATAAACAAATACTCCGTATTATATCCAATCTAATTGGCTGATAAAGTGGCATAAAATTTTCGCGATTTAAGTGGTTACTTAATGGAGGGCATTTTTTAATTCAAGGAACAACTGTTTCAGCCACGTTGGGTACCTTTAGCATTGTAAGAAGTTACTTTTACTTTTACTTAAACTAATAAAAGTAACAGATTTTGATAATTTTTAATTTTACTCGCCTTCTAAGTTTTATTTACTTTTAATTTTGCTTTTACTCTTACTTAGATTTTTTCCTGTAAATACTGAAGTTAATTTAGTTAAATTTAAGTAATTTTACTGAGTAGATTTTCTTTGGGTTTGTTGTAAAATGAGTGGTTATTTTACTTAAATTAAATTTTTTTCACATTACTTTTACTTTTGCTATAAATAATCGAAAATCAGTACTTTTTACAACACTGCTGCAAACAATAGTATTTCTTTTGTAGCTGGCTCCGTTTACTTGCGTTTCTAATTTTTATGGTGTAGTAATATAAAAGTTTGGTGTATGGGAAAGAATTAAAAAAAGCGGCCATAACTAAGACTGGGTAGACCCTTACTGTAATGCACCTTGTTTAAAAGACATACCTTGATAGTCAACTGCAGTCGTTTGTTCCTGAGTTGTAGATTCAGATTGTTCAGTTGTTTCAAACGTAGATTCAGATTGTTCAGTTGTTTCAAACGCGTCAGTGGTTGTGACTTCTTGGGTTGTTGCTAAACTATTAATATATTTTAAATAGGGATGCTCCCCGGAGCATAGTTTTTTGCAGATCCAACTCTTGGAGATACTAAATTTCACCATAATTTTGTACAAATTTTGTAATTAATTAAAGAGTAATACCACAAAGTTTTTGAAAACTAATTTTTTTCAAAACTTATTTAAAATGATAAATAGACTTAAAAACAATAATAAAATAATTTAAAATACATTTTAAGCTTGAATATGCTTAAAATCGCTCACTTATAGGGTGGAGTTTTAAAGCTCCAGAGCTTCAAAGATCCCTTCCCTTTTTATGTCCGGTGTTTCGTATCATGATATTAAAGGATAAGAAAACCACTGATTTTTATAACATTTTTTTATAAATAACACATAATTAAATACTTAAAAATAGAAACTACAAAAACTACAAATGTTTTTTAGAGTTCCGATGTTTAAAGCTACCGTTTTTAAAACTCTAAAACATCTCTGCGGCTTCAATGCTCAGTCCTTTTCACTATAGGCAACCCCCCTTTGATTTTAAACGAAAATTGTTCAGTGTTGATACTTCTTACAGAGTTATAACGTATTAGAATCACTTTTGGCCAATTAGTGCTTATGAAAAAGGAGTCATCCATTGAAGATTAATTTTTTCTCAAGCACTAATTGGCTAAAAGTGATTATTAGCTCTTCCCACAACCATTCCCACAGAGAAAAACATATATGACGTGATCACGAATACTATATAACATTTTGAGGGTCCTTAAAATCCTGACGTGTTTAGTTATTTTTATAGCCAATTAAAAAGAATTGCACTATTCTCATTAAATTTTTCTTAAACTAAAAGAATTTATTATAAATCGTTCAAACATAATTGCGAATAAAACAAATTGAAGCCTACTAAAAAAATACATAAGCTTTATACAACTATCACGTCAGGATTTTAAGGACCCTCAAAATGTCACATAGTATTTGTGATCACGTCATATATGTTTTGTTTTGTGGGAATGGTTGTGTTAGGAGTTAATACAGAATCACTTTTAGCCAATTAGTGCTTGGGTAAAAATTAATCTCCAATGGATGCAAGATCTCCTTTTTCTCATAAGCACTAATTGGCTAAAAGTAATTCTAATCCGTTATAACTCTGTAAAGAATATTTAACACTGAACAATATCCGTTTTAATGGGAGGGTTTTGACTATTGCAATAGGCAAATAAAATCTAGCTGATCTTGATATTTGCAGTATTGAATTGACTATTTGACAACAAAACCATTAAAAAATTTTTACTCTAGCGGTTTAATAATAAACATCAAAACATCTATTTTATTATTTATTTATTGGTGTCCCATCAACTGGCCCCTGACAACTTTGCCCCCGTAAAACTGGCCCCCAGTCAATTCGCCCCCAGTCATCTGGCACCCTGACAATTTGGTCCCCTGACAAAAAGGCGTCAATAGACTATTTCGACATAAGGCGTTTTACACAGTAAAATTCCGATACACATTAGGCCGAAAGTTGAAATTAAAATAATATTTAAATGAAAACTTCTATTAATTTTGCAGTGTAAAATAACGCGTAAACACTAAAGAAAAAATATTAATTTGATTGGATTTGTAATAATGTAGTTATTAATGTTTAATTTCGTAAAAACGCGAACATAAAAAATAAAATTACGATCATACCGAGCACCGAATATATAAGTATGATTTTACTCCATTTCATCAGATGGTCTGATGGTCTAGTGGTTTGAGGCGGTCGGCTATAGACTGCAAGGTTGGGATTTCGAACCCCAATGAAGTTCTTTTCCCATTATTTGTACCGGGAATTTAAACTTATCAAAATTTCATTTAAACTTATTAAAATTGAATTTAATAAAAAAAAACAGATCTTTTTGGATATTTTAAAAAAATCAATTAATTGATTATTGATCGGTATTAATAAAATAAGAAAGAAAATAGATCTGCTAGTGATTGATGTAGATACTAAATTTTTGATGTAGATATTTTGCTATAGACACAAAAAAATTAAAACCAAAGTCTGTAATGTAAAATGCTTCTTGGAGTCTATTGTTTAATTTCTTTTAATATAATAGTATGGTTGATTTTTTAATTAAAAATCCTCCACGAAATATTGTTTTTCATTATTGTTGTGGATTTTATATGTAAATAATCTTCCGGAAAATAATTTTTCCAAAAAAAACACCAAGTAAGTATTATGCAGCTATATTCTATCTACCACTAAAAAAACTAAATATAAATTATACGTCCCGGTACAACAAATGAAAAAAGAAGTTCATTGGGATTCGAACTCCCGACCTTGATTATCGAGTAAAATCCTACTTTCGTAATTTTATTTTTTATGTTCGCGTTTTTACGAAATTAAACATTAATAACTACATTATTACAAATCCAATCAAATTAATATTTTTTCTTTAGTGTTTACAACTTATTTTACACTGCAAAAATTAATAGAAGTTTTCATTTATATATTATTTTAAATTCAACTTTCGGCCTAATGTGTATTGGAATTTTACTGTGTAAAACGCCTTATGTCGAAATAGTCTATTGGTCCCCAAAAAATTAGCTCCTGACAAATTGGTCCTTGACGAATTAGCCCCCGTCAATTGGCCCCCATCAATTATCCCTTGACAAATTGGCCCCCGTTAATTGGCTCCCGACAAATTGGCCCCTGTCAATTGGCCCCTGAGAAATTGGCCCCCAACAAATTCGCCCCGGTAAAACTGGCCCCCAGTCAATTCGCCCCCAGTCAACTGGCACCCTGACAAATTGGTCCCCTGACAAAAGCAAGTTCCTTGTGTCTTGTAAACATTTATTCTTGCAATAAATATTAATAATGTCTAATCGCTACATACATAATTTGTGTCCTCATGCCATACAACATTAATAATCTCAGAACAAAATTTGCAATATTAAACTTTTTTTTAATTTTCGACCCTGTAACATACTGTTTTAAAAAACAATACGCCTGCAACTTGTACCATGTGTAAATTTTTCAGGCCCTTAGATTTTCAGATTTTAGGCCATTAGACTGCCAGCCCTTAGATTGTTAGAAGGAAGAAAGTTTTATTTTAAAACATTAGATAAATATTTTGCTTCAATGTTTGGAGTATTGTTGTACAGTTATAAACAGGAGACTTCACCATAGTTTCCCAGATTCTTAAATTTTAATTGGTTCATTTAAGGACATATCAAAATAATATTTATAGATATTTGATCACTTTCCACAAAAAAAACACATTTAGCAAATGTTTATGGTATATTTTGTTTTTGTTTTCGTGTTTGCGGAATCTAAATGTATTAAATGGTTTCAAGTTAAAACTTAACTTAATAATAATAGGTATACTAAAAGTCACATTAATTTAAATTAAACTTACAATCTATTGTTGTTCCCCATGTTAGCTGTACCGAAGCAAAAATTAAAGCCAAACACGATTCATCTAGGCCGGTAAAGGGCTATTCTAGCAGCTTAGCAAATGTTAAGTTTAGCAATTTATCAAATGTGAAAAATGCTTTAATTATTCGTAATAATAGTCAAAATTCAAATCCTATTTTCTATTCTGTTTTTTGTCGTAAATAACTAAAAAACGAGCTTTAAAAATCACAAGACCGTTTTAAATTCTTTTTAGTGTATTCTTTAACCTGAAAAGAACGGTTTTTAAATAAATAAATACACCACAGCTCAAACATTATTTTTTTCTTAATGATCAGATAACATATTAATACTTTACTAAGCATAGTTTACTAAGCATAATCTATGCATAGTTTAATTTTACTTTTATTATCATTTCTTTTTTTCTTTTTTTTCTTTTTCTTTTTTTCTTTTCTTTTTTTGATCAACAACATCAAATCTGCGACTTAATTGCCGCCAATATAAATTACAATTCTAACAAAATATCATCGAACATAGCTAGCTACCTGAAATGACTTTAAAGGCTCAAAAAGAGGGCTTATTTAAGTCAGTTTTAAAACTTTTCTTGAATGCATCGAAAGAATCGACAGTTACTTGAGATGGGAGTAGATTGTTCCAAGGTGTAACCACCCTATTTGCAAAAAAAAATTTCCTTGCATTAGTTCGGCTATCTTCAACAGCCAATTTAATAGGATGACCATGAGTGGGCTGCAGTTAAACTTAAAAAAATCATTGGCTTGCAAATTGTTTAAGCTATGTATAATTTTAAAGCACTCATATCCACTATTCCTCTATAGCGTGTGTTTTTTTTCGCGGGGATGTGACTTCTCTAAAAAGTATGGACAGCAAAGCTAAATGTTGTATATTTCCCTTGGTCGGTTTTTAGTCGGTGGTTTTTTTTTTGTTCACGTCATTACATTCTAACCGACACAAGCTACAAAATTTAGCTTTTTCGTCCATACTTTAAGTAGCCACATCCCCGCAAACAAAACACATGCTATACAGAAATAGTGGATAAATCAGTTTTGTCTGTTATGTCCTTTAATCTTTCTAAACCTGGGTAATTCAGTCTTTGTTCATAACCAACAGGTTGCAACAACCAACAACTTGAGTTTATAAAACAACCTCCTAGTGAAATTTTGTTGCACTTTTTCCAAAATGTTTATATCTTTTTGTAAATAAGGGTTTCAAACTGCTCTAGCGTACTCCAGAATTGGTCTAAGTTTAAAATTCTTGCTTACAAATGCAAGTTTAACTCCAAGATAAATTGCACAGTAATTTAATAATTAACTTCCAAAAAGTTTACATTTTAATCCAAAAATTGAAAAAAGATGGATAAATTTATGCTTTCCGATTATAATCTCGTTTTATAGGTAATAAAACGTAAATAAATAAATAAATTAAATAAATTATCAGAATATCTTAAAAGCAAAAAGTATAAAAAGAATGGAATAATCTCAATAACGGAATAATCTCAATACAAATTTAAATATTATGTGTTGTTTTATGGATGTTTATTTAGAAATACAAAAGACAAACCATGTGTAAGTGTGTAAGTAAGTGCAAGCAAGTGTACACGGTTCAATTTTTTTTATCTGTTTTCTAATGCAAACAAAAAAATCTAGACATTCGTTTTGGAAATTAAAAAAAGTTTTTATAAATATTTTGTTAAGATTTATTTTTTAAACTTCAAAGCTCTCATTAAGTAACTGGCAACTAATAATTGACAATACTGTCCAATATTAATACCAAAAATAATCAAATAATAAAAAATAATTTGCACAGTACCACTCAGTGAAAGTATAAAAAAGATGTGCCATATACATATCAATATTTTAAAGTGGTAAAGAAAAATGTGTCATTTAAATGGTACTTTTTTTAATTTTTACTATAAGTAGTCTAGATTATCTTATTTTTTTTAAACTTTTATAGTTTTATTAATTTTAGAACAGAGTATTTAAAACTAAAAATACAATTTTTGCTGTGTTTTGATAGGATGATTACAATATTGACCAATATTTTTCGAAATATTGTGTTTTTCGTACAAAAACAATAAATTTTATGCTAAAAACACAAAGCGACGGCAGTGATTTGTCAAACGAACATGCCTAAGCAACTTAGTGTTGTGATAATTAGCCAAAAATCAAAGTAGGTAGTTAAGTAGGTAGTTAACTACTTTTAAAATTATAAGTAGGTAGTTAAGTAGTTAAACAAGATCACAAGTAGGTAGTAAGTAGGTAGTTAACTACATGAAATTTTTTACTAGGTAGTTAAGTAGTAAGTAGTTAAGTAGGTAGTTAAGTAGTTAATTCTTGAAATAAATATATACTTATATTAAAGTCTTGGTAGAACTAAATATTTATATTCTTAATCAAAAAAAAAAAACTTTGTCACACCTGTAATAATTAATATTTCCATATTTTATTGGTTTTTGGCAGTAATTTATGTTTACCTTGCTCATAAGACGGTTAGACAAAGAATACAATATAGTTGAAATTCAGGAAGTTTAGCAGAAAAATATTTTATAGTTAAGTTTACTTAAGTTTTGCTGGCGTATTTTGCAAACTTATATTAAAAAGTTTTGTATTTTTCAACCACGTTTTTGGAGTAATGTGTTGATGGGTTAGAATTCGCAGATGATATCTAAACTTTCCCGTTAAGTTATTAGCTTTTGCTTTTTTAGTAGAGCATTTTTCAATATTTACTTGCAAAAAACCTCATTTGCTTTATTTTTTGCTTGAATTTTAAAATCTCTATAGACAACATAGGCTAGGATATTTACCCAAAGACACAAAATACAAGAATCAACCTGAGTTATGCGGTTAAAATAATTCTACATATACACAACTGGTTTTTTGGTTTTAAAAACTGACTTGGGGTATGATTACAAAGAAAAAATCTATGGAGATTGTTTGTCTTATATATATATATATAATCTTGTTGGACAATGGAAGTGGGAGAGTAAGCTTAGTATTCATTTTAAAACAAAATTATGATTGCTTTCAAAATATTTTCTTAACTAAACTATTTTTTAAACCATACATTGGAATCCTAATAAATATGGGTAATATATTACTTAAAAAGATTAATTTTTTTTGCCTTTTTAAATTTTAAAACTTTAATTAAAAAATAAAAAAATGCATAATACTTTACACCAAATTAAATAAAAACAAACAACAAAACAAACAGAGTTTTGTTTGTTTTTTTTAAATATAAAAGTTTGTCTTATTATAGTTTATTTTAACAATGTATTTGATGAGGTAATCTCTACTAAACTTTAATCAAAGCATTGCTGCATTTTAAAATGGGTTCAAAATTATAAAGCATACCTTGTGTATAAAACCACTGTTGAGTGTCTAGATATGGATTTTTATTAAGAACACTCAGCGCTTGCAAATTACTGGGAATAAATACATATGTCACTATCACCACATTCTGTTTTAAACAGCTGTAAGTTTTTGGTGTATATCCACCCCGCAGATATTGATTGTTCGTGTAAAAACAATAACTACTTGACTGTCCATTTTACTAACTACTTTATGCCTACTTCGCCAACTACATTTTGCCTACTTAGCTAACTACTTTCTGCCTAGTTTGTAACAACTTTGTTAACTACTTGTATTAACTACTTTACTTTTTGAAAGTAGGTAATTAAGTAGGTAGTTAACTACTTTTAGAAAAAAAAGTAGGTAGTTAAGTAGTTAGCCAAAATTATGGTAGTTAAGTAGTTAAGTAGTTAACTACTTAAGTAGTTATCACAACACTAAAGCAACTTTTTTGGTATTTGAGCGAGTAGCGCTCTTGCTCGGGTTAGTAGTGTGTTGTGTTTAAAATTTTTTTACGTTAAGACATGTTATTTTTAGTAATTTCATTTTTTCAAATCTCCTAACGACTAGAGAAATTTTGATAAATGAATTTCTGGGCGCTTATGGGGCAGAGGTAAGATTTTCACTGAAAATCATCAAAATCGAGGACAAAAAGTTTGACTGTGTACTGCAACTTTAAAAAATATTTATTTAAAACAGAAACTAAAGAATAAATTCAGACAAACAAGGTTTAGTTGTTAGTTGATTACAGGTTAAACCGGGATAAAAAATAGCTAAAGATTTTAAAGCTATTTGTTTTCTGGTTTTTTGATAAAACGCGAATGTATTCCAAAAATGGTGTGTTGAGATAGCGAGTTGCAGACCCACAGTATATGGTTTTACAACCACTACATAGAAACTTACAAACAACACAAGATTTCATACCTAAAAGAGTCAAAGAACGGGTCCAAGGCTTTTATGATGAAAATAGCAATTATAAGATGTAGCAACTGTAGCAATCAAAAAATTTTTATTTCCCCTGGCCAATCAATTATGCGGATTTTGTGAACTATTAATTTTTTGATATAACATGTGTGGCAGCACGAAACGCTGCCATAAAAACGGCGCTAAAAATCACCTAAAGTTTAACTTTTAAATCAACCATTTTACACGCAATCTTGGCGGAACAGATAATCAATAAAAAAGTTATCGATTAATAATATTCACTTTTTAGTACATATTATGTTTGGGCACATATCGCTGTGATGATAAAAAATTCAGCCTTAAGTTTGGATTAAATATATCTGCAAATAGCAAATTTATAAGAAAAGGCTTTCAATAAAAATAAATTTATTGGTAACATTTGTTTACCCTTATTCAATGTGCCGCGGCATAAAATGCCGCCACGCACTAATATGAAAGTGAACATAAGATCATAACATCCAATCAATTGCGTGTCAACCATACCATGCTCAAATGTATTAAACTACATTGTATTGAATTTATATATTATTATACATGAATATTTATATATATTATACATGAATCGAACACCAGTGCGCCGTTTCATAAATGTTAGGAAAATGTTAGGATTCTTTGTAAATACAAGTAGCCCGTGTCAGCCATAGGGCTGACAAATAATTCTTCCCATTTTTTTCAGATTCATTTGCGATTTTTTTTTCAAAATTCAACCCTTCCATGATTTTGCTTGACTGCAAGTGTTGCAGTGATATTTTATTTATTACAATTTGTTTTATGGTTGGGGAGAAGACTTCTTCTCCATTTTGGTGATAATGTGTTGTCATAAAGAAGTTCATGTTATTTTTTTAAAACATTGAAATTCTTTATGACATTTCCTGGAATGTAAGCTTTGCAGTGGTATCTCATTTAGCCTAATCGGTCCAGTGGTTGAGCGTTGAGGAGAAGAGTTCCCCCCTTTGATGAAATTGGTTTGTCAATCAGAAAGATGTCAGTGTTATTTTTATAAACATTCAACCCCTTTACAACATTGACTAAAATTTGCAATGATATCTCAGTTAGTTAGCCCAATCCGTTCAGTGGTTGAGGAAGAAGGTTCCTCCTTCTTTTGGTGAAAATGCATTGTCGATCATAAAGATGTCCATGTTAATTTTTTTTTTTTAATTTTAACCTTTTGACGACTATTATCTTTGCAAAATTTATTCATTCACAATAATCCATCTAATTATATCTTCTTTATCCAAATCCTTTTTGTGGTTGCTGGGGAGAAAAGTTAATCTTTTTTAGAGTAAAAAACGTTCTCCAGTATTAAGATGTCCAAATGTTGATTTTTCAAGAAAACAATGATATACTAAGCATGCAGGATATACTGAACGTACTATAAATTTATTTTTTTAATCGTCCAAACAGCATAGTGCAACATGCTCATTCAAACTAAACCACGCCGTATGCAAATTATTTATTATGTAAGGCTTATCAAATGTGGAATCCCAATTTTTAAAGTTTTATTTTATCTTTCTTTTTTACTTCATTCATAATTTGTTCCAAATAAATTTTCCTCTCAAAATGAATGTTTATGCGATAAGTTTGAGGGATGCCATATAGTTTTGACTTCGGGAACTTCTTATTTTCAGTAGTAATTTGATAAAAATACCATAAAATCTAGTCTTTGTCTTTTACCAAGAGCCAGTAGTCCACTATTAATATTGATTAGGGGTTTTCTTTACTTGTAACAAGATTTATGATGTTTTTCTGTAAATTTAAAAACATTTTTAACAATTTTTTTTCTTAATTTGTGTTATTGTAGCAATTTTTTAAAAAGGTGCTGTAATAATAATTATTACAAAAATAGTTTTTCGTAAACATTATATATTTTGTCTAAACGAAATAATAAAAAAATACATAAGTTCTTCACTAAAACACCTCAACTTTTGGTTACTTCTGGTCCACAAAAATAGGTAGACCATGCCTCCCATGAACCAAATTTTAGTGAACCGGACAAGAGTCAACAAAACAAACTTAATCTGTTCCATGTCTTTCCATTCTGTTAAGTATGTTACCCCCATATGGTATTTGCAGGGCAAATATTTTATCAAAATTTTCGCTACAACATTTTTACTTACTGCATACTTCTACAAATAAACGTAAATTATTTATACCTGAAATTCCATGTGTTAGTTGCAATAATGTAAAAAATAAAGCTGAAATACCATTCATCTGAGACAGCGACTATATTTCTGCTATCCTAGCAGAAATTCAGCAAATGTTAAAATTTTTGAAATACCGTAATAGTAAGCTAAAAAAATCATTATATTTACATAATACAAGTTTTTACGTATAAAATCAACAATTTCAACAAATTACATTTATGTGAACACGTTACTATTACTAAATTAGACAATTTGACATTTTTACGAAACGATTACACAATTTACATTCACATAAACATTTTACCGTTACTAAATTACACGATTTTACATAATTACAAAAGGAACACCCAGTTAAGCCGCCCGTCGGTAACCGACCGTAATAACCGCACGGGTTGGGACAATCGGCGGGGCCCCACGCTACATACCATTTCACTTTTTTTGAGTTATGAACTTACGCATGGTAAATTTTAAACTTTAAAAAATAACTAGATTTCATGAGTTTAAATTAAAGTGAAATTACTTATTAAACCCAATGTCTATTTCTTTAAATTTAAAAATATGCATTTAAGTTGACATTTTCATATCAATTTATTGTTTTATACATAATTTAGAAAAAAAATTAACGAAAATAAGTATGACGCACATTACGGGTGTCATTAGTACTAAAGCTAAGGCTAAAGTGCTTTAGTACTAAAGGGTTTTTTGGGCTTAGTACTAAAGCTAAGGCGCGGCTAAACTGAAATTAGCTGGCAAAAGCTCGGCAAAAGGTATGGGCCCGGCAAAACGTTAGCTTTTGCCAGCAAAATGACAAATTACCAAAAAATAGTAAGTGTTTCCACCAATCAAAAATATGACTATTTAATGAGATTTCTATCAATGAAAGGGGGAACAAGGTGGGGGCCACCTCTTCCCCCCTTTAATCTCAAAGTTTTGGACTCCCTCCTAAATAAAAATTAAGTTCTCTCCAGAAAATTTTAATTTTTTATTAACCTGAGTCCCTAGCAGAATTTTAAATCGGACGCTTCTGAACTATTTTTGTTTTGAAAACCAGACACACCCTTATTTTCTTCCAGAATTCAAAATTTTCCATCCACGGTCTAGCCCCCTAAAAAGCCAGCGAGTACGGAAGGGCTCCCTAGGACCTCCCTTTCAGAATTTAAGATACAATTTACCTTGGGTAACCAAACACCCAAACCCTTCCGCCCCTTAGCTGCCAAAACTATGCTCACCTGAAGTTGAATATACTATATTTTTTAGTTTAAATGTAACATAAGTGAGTTTTTTGAGCAATAATGCTAATTAAAACGATTAAAGCAACTTTTGGTCTAAATCTGCTGTGAATATAAGTTTTTTTTTTTTTGTATTTCTTATTTTTGTTTAAGCATTAGAAAAGAAAAATTTTTTTGCTTTATTGAAGTTTTTTTTAGTTCTGAGTGCTTAATGTTAAAAAAAATCACATTTTTACTAATTCATAATGGAATTTTATGAAGTTTATTATGCAGTAGTAAGCGTTTTTTTAATAAAAAATGTTAGTTAAATGTTCAGTACCGAGTCAAACTTTGTGTCTTCGATTTTGATATTTTTTTGAGAAAACGTTACCCTGCATCCACAAAAAAAAAAAAATTTTCGCTAAAATATCTTTGTGGGTTCAGGAGATATGACTCTCCCCCCCCCTTGAATCGTGTCTTTTGAAATTCTCTACTTGAAAGATTTCTTAATGAGTATAAAACTTAAAGTTCTTGAAGTTTTACTAACTATAGAAGTTAAAGAAATGGCTACATTATACTTTAATTTGATACCTTTATTGTTAAGATGGGTATAGTATTTGTCGAGATATTGCGTTTTCTGTAAACAAAAACTCTCGATTTTTTTGTTAAAAACACCAAACGACGGTAGCCATTTGATTAAGTTTGCTCAACATTTTTGCCTAGACCTCGTATTTTTAGCGAAATATATATAGCTCCAATCTTAACAATCAAGGTATTAAATTAAGGTAAAAACAGCCGTTTTTTTCAGTGAAACTTTTAAAATTTAAAATTTTTTACTTTAGTAATTTTTTAAAAACCATATTCACGACATTCCGTTATCTGGTTAAATTTTAATGACACAAATTCACTATCCAAAAAACCTGTACTACTTTCTAAAACCCAAAAGAAAAAAAGTTCACACTATAAACTTTTTGCAAATTTTTCAAAAGGGAAGAATATACCGGTAATTTTCCTCTTTATAGTGCAAAAGTAGAAAAATACCAAAAAAATTGCAAATGACAAACAAACACAAACTGTATTTAATTTTAATGTAATTTGTAAACTCTAAAACCTTGTATCAGGGCTATTAAACTACAATAAATTAAGAATATATAATAAAAAATAATAATAAAAATACAATTTTTTCAATTTTTAATTAAAAATATAAAAAAGGTGCGAGTTAACTAAAATAAGTCAATAAATTATAAATATATCCGGTGTCGCAGAATGGATCTTCCTGCCTATTTTTCTCCCCCCTCCCCCCGGAAGATTTATTCTAGTGCGCTCTAGATTAGATCTTCCCCCCCCTTAAAATAGTTATTTCCCCCGGAAGATCTATCTATTCTGGTTCAAACACCAGAATAAATCTTCCCCTTAAAAAATTTGCACAAATTTAAAGCATGATACGCCAGATTTTGTTTGGACAAATTATAAAAACATAATTTTTAACACAGAAGGGTTAAAATGTTACACTTAGAAAAAAATATTTATTTTAATAAAAATAAACTTTATCTTTAATTGTTATTAATTGCAAAAACAATTAAGCATTGCGTTGATAATTTACTAATATTTAGTTGGTTTTTGGAGATAAAAAGAAAACATTTGCATTAAATAGTTCGTTTTGTTCGAGTATATAAAAATATGCAATAACTAAAGAAACGAAATATTTTTTAGAAAAATAATATCCCGAAATAAAGGTTTTTTTCCTTTAAGTTTAGCAATTTTAAGATAAAGTATAGCAACAAAGACATTAAAAAGTGACACCAGTTAAATTTCTTTGATTAGTATTTAATTCTTTATTTACTCAAAATATGTAAATATGTAATTATGTGTTCATGATTTATAACATGGGGAAGATTTATTCTGAGAGTGAACACCAGAATAAATCTTTTTCCTCTCTGATAGGAATTTTATGCAAATTTTTGTCATATGCTTTAACTTGCCTTTATCATAAGAGTACCGCACGAAACAGTACCATAAAATAGTGCCGGGTTTCGCAAAAGAGTACGCATGAAACAGTACTGGAACAAAAGAGTACGGCACAAAAGAGTACTGAAATATTGCGTGCAGAAACTAGCAGATTTTAGTAATTCAAATGAAAATTTGCATACTTAAGAAATCAATATTATACGCATATTAAAGTATAATTTTTGGGCCGTGGTACTGTTGGTAATTTTTGCTCCATTTATTTTTTTGTCGTTGTTAGGTAATTAGAAGTAAACACATAAACAGTGTATAAAACTTATCGTGTAGTGAAACATTGGCATTTTGGTTTTATCTTGATTAAAAATATAGCTTTTTTTATTTTAATACTATGTTCTTAAATGCTAGTAAAACACGTTATGACTTTTGCTAAAAATTAATTGATTGAATTAATAATCCATATTTTTTAAATTAATAATCCAGGGGTCACATTCTGAAGAAACACCTATATTTACCCTGATAAATCCATTCCAATGAAAATAAAAAAATATATATATATTGTAAATGTATAAAAAAGGATCTAAGTCCAATAAATCAAACTATCGTCCAATATCGTTAACTTCTTTTGCTTGTAAAGTTATGGAAAGAATGGTTAAAGATGAACTCTCAGTCTTTTTTTTGGAAATGTCTTGTCTAGGTGCCAATTCGGCTTCAAGGCTAAGAGTTCCACCATTTTGCAATTACTACTAACCTTTAACGATTGGACTTTAGCTTTGAAAAACAAAAAGAGTACAGATATAATTTATTTAGATTTTGCAAAAGCGTTTGACACGGTTTCGCATGAAAAACTTTTGTATAAATTAGAAAAGTATGGAGTAACTGGAAGATTTCTCAAAAATGGATTGAGTCTTTTTTAACTGAACGAAGTTTCAAAATAGTAGTTAATGACCAAGAATCCTCTTCAGTTGAAGTAACCAGTTCAGTTCATCAAGGTTCTCTCTCCAGGCTGTTTTCTCTTTTAATTTACATCAATGACTTAGCAGACAGCGTCAAACATGCAAATATAAAAATGTTTGCAGACGACGCAAAGGTTTTATTAGCTATTCTCCTGGCAAAAAAAACGAAGAAACTATGCTTTTACAAAAATATCTTGACATGATTGCAGAATGGTCCAAAAACTAGCAACTTTAGTTATCGGAAAATAAGTGTGAGATATTGCAAATAAGTTCTAAGAGAGAATCAGAAATTAGTAACTACTACATTTATGAAAAAATGCTTATTAGATCAAATTTAGTGAAAGATCTTGGAATTTTCGTCTCAGACAAATTAAAATTTTCAGACCACTGTGCCTCCATTTCAAAAAAAGCCGCTAGAATTTTATCTTTAATTTTTAGAACATTTAATTCTCAATGCAGCCAATCCTTGCTGAAGGCATATGTCACTTACGTTCGTCCAATTTTAGAATATGGAAGTGTACTATGGAATCCTTATTTAAAACAAGATATTTTTTTAATTGAGCGTGTTCAGCGTAATTTTACGCGTAGATTGTTTAAAAAATGTAATATGCGTTACGTTGACTATGAGGAAAGATTGCGAATTCTTAAATTAGATAAACTTAGTTATCGTCGCGACATTATTGATCTTACAGAGTGTTATAAAATAATTCATGGAATAACACCAATTGATCGTAATGAGCTTTTTTCTTTTAATCATAATCCCACTAGAGGTCATTCTTTAAAATTAAAAGTTTAAAAAAATAGAATAAACGTTCGTAAATTCTCCACACAAACAGAATTGTATAAAAATGGAATAAGCTTTCAGAAGAACAAGTATTAGCCACTTCAATAGTTAAATTCAAAAAAAGCCTAGGGTTGACTCATATTAGTGCCTAATTTTTTTAGGCCTTTGGGTCAGTTTCTAATAGCCTATAATTTTTACTCCATATATTGTTGTTATTTGTTTGACTTGTTATATATTATTACCGTGATCGGTTTGCTAGTTGATTGGATATATTTTATGATGTTATATTTTATGCTGGTTGTTAGAAATAAATAAAT